>JAUIMM010000085.1:20727500-20792500 GCA_031769625.1 Taudactylus pleione
TCCAACAGTAGTATCAGCCTGACTGCAATTCCCATGCCAACAGTAGTAGCACATTGGCCCGTCATGCACATTTACAGCAAGTCTGACCAGCTGCAGAAACTGCAACACTTGTCGCACGCACTGAGTACTCAAGCTGCATATGCAATCGCAGTGGCTAATTTATGCACGCCCATGAAACGGTGTTCAAACAGACAGGCACGTCTGCGTTATTCTGACCACTCCCCCCTTCGCCACCCCCAAAACACTGACAGCCTGTCACCTGACAGCCTGTCACTCACTGTATGGATTGCTGCGCACACGCAGTGCGACATGTACACATGCGCAGTGGCAAATAATCGCTTGACTGCGTCAGTGAACGCTTTTGCGTACACTGCTGAATCAGGCCCATAGAATGGCATTGATATAGACATTTTAAATGAATATCAAGTTAGTATTGCAGTTAGAAGGTGTCAATCACAATATTGTTAACTGCGCATACAGTGGTTTACCCTGCACTCAAAATATATGCATGTCAACATTTTGAACATACCAAAATATAGACATAGTGAAAAGTCAACATTTATTTTAGTAATTTATTTAGTGCAACTAAGCAGGAGATTAGCACTAACATGCTTGTCATTTATTGTCGCTTGTCGCTACTACGAAGGGGAAAGGCAACCATGGCAATTAATGTATGGTGCAGCACTTAATGGGCAAGCAGTTAGTCTGTGCACAGCTCTGCAGCAGGGGGGGTGACAATAATATTTATTATGTGACATTTAAGGGCATATGACTGTATGGCTTGACATGCTAGGATAACTGTTTGCGCATGTGCAGTGCTCCTCCTTACAGTAGGCAAACTGTGGCAGTCAAGCTGCTTTGGAACTATACATGCCAGGATGTTGTGCAACATTTCAGCATGCCCTAACAACAAGTCTGTGGCAGGGCATGCTCGCTTGTGTGGTTCCACAGCAGCTCATAGTATACACACTGCGGATATGCTAATTACAATCAGGCTGATTACAATTAGCAACTTTTAAGATACAACTGTCATATGCTAACTGCAATCAGACTGTAAGCAATAAAGGCCCCCATACATCAGAGATTGATTGTAGCAATCGTGCAATTTGCAATCGATTGTGTATAAAAATCTTTTCTTTTTTCAATCGATTGTGGCAATTCTGCAATCTGCAATCGATTGAAAAAGGGAAAGAATTTTATACACAATCGATTGCAAATTGCACGATTGCTACAATCAATCTCTGATGTATGGGGACCTTTATTCCAACAGTTTCATTTCAATTAGCATATGAACAGTAGTATCATCAGAGTTGCTAATTGCAATCAGTCTGACATGACAGGCGTGCTGTTTACTGGTCACCATTAATTATTTTTGGACATTATGACTGTCCATATTTTTACTGTGTCTACATTTGGTTGTTGACCTTTTGACTTGTCTATATTTTAACTGTGGCTATATTTTGACTGTCATTATTTTGACCCTATCAATATTTTCACTGTGAACATTTTAGCTGCAAGACTGACAAGGTGGTACTTGGCTCTCCAGACTATTTCTTTCGAAGTCCGGCACAGAATGGGAGGTCTACACACGAATGCAATTTTTTTTGTCTCAGACAGGGATGGAGAGTCGGGCATCTGCCATGGGCGATATACAGTCAGGTGCATAAATATTGGGACATTGACAGAATTTTCATATTTTGGCCTCTATTCACCACCACAATGGCTTTGAAATGAAACAAACAAGATGTGCTTTAACTGCAGACTTTCAGATTTAATTTGAGGGTAATTACATCCAAATCCAAATCAGGTGAACGGTGTAGGAATTACAACGGTTTCTATATGTGCCTCCCACTTTTTAAGGGGCCAAAAGTAATGGGACTATCAACTCAAAAGCTATTTCATGGACAGGTGTGGGCTATTCCCTTCGTTATTTCATTATCAATTAAGCAGGTAAAAGGTCTGGAGTTGATTCTAGGTGTGACATTTGCATTTGGAATCAGTTGCTGTCGACTCTCAATATGAGATCCAAAGAGCTGTCACTATCAGTGAAGCAAGCCATCATTAGGCTGAAAAATCAAAACAAACCCATCAGAGAGATAGCAAAAACATTAGGTGTGGCCAAATCAACTGTTTGGAACATTCTTAAAAAGAAAGAACGCATCGGAGAGCTCAGCAACACCAAAAGACCCGGAAGACCACGGAAAACAACTGTGGTGGATGACAGAAGAAATATTTCCTTGGTGAAGAAAAACCCATTCACAACAGTTGGCCAAATCAAGAACACTCTCCAGGAGGTAGGTGTATATGTGTCAAAGTCAACAATCAAGAGAAGACTTTACAAGAGTGAATATAGAGGGTTCACCACAAGATGTAAACCATTGGTGAGCCACAAAAACAGGAAGACCAGATTAGAGTTTGCCAAACAACATCTAAAAAAGCCATTACAGTTATGGAACAACATCCTATGGACAGATAAGACAAAGATCAACTTGTACCAGAGTGATGGGAAGAGAAGAGTATGGAGAATTAAAGGAACTGCTCATGATCCAAAACATACCACCTCATCAGTGAAGCATGGTGGTGGTAGTGTCATGGCGTGGGCATGTATGGCTGCCAATGGAACTGGTTCCCTTGTATTTATTGATGATGTGACTGCTGACAAAAGCAGCAGAATTAATTCTGAAGTGTTTCGGGCAATACTATATGCTCATATTCAGTCATATGCTTCAGAACTCATTGGATGGCGCGTCACAGTGCAGATGGACAATGACCCGAAGCATACTGCAAAAGCAACCAAAGACTTTTTAAGGCTAAAAAGTGGAATGTTATGCAATGGCCAAGTCAATCCCCTGACCTGAATCCGATTGAGCATGCATTTCACTTGATGAAGACAAAACTGAAGGGAAAATGCCCCAAGAACAAGCAGGAACTGAAGACATTTGCAGTAGAGGCCTGGCAGAGCATCACCAGGGATGAAACCCAGCGTCTGGTGATGTCTATGCGTTCCAGACTTCAGGCTGTAATTGCCTGCAAAGGATTTGCAACAAAGTATTAAAAAGTGAAAATTAGATTTAGGATTGTTTAGTTTGTCCCATTACTTTTGGTCCCTTAAAAAGTGGGAGGCACATATAGAAACCATTGTAATTCCTACACCGTTCACCTGATTTGGATATAATTACCCTCAAATTAAATCTGAAAGTCTCCAGTTAAAGCACATCTTGTTTGTTTCATTTCAAAGCCATTGTGGTGGTGAATAGAGGCCAAAATATGAAAATTCTGTCAATGTCCCAATATTTATGCACCTGACTGTGTGTATATATATATATATATATATATATATATATATATGATAGATAGATAGATAGATAGTTATAAAATCAAAATCGACAATTTTGGAGGCAATTTGGCAAAAAAAAAAAAAAGTGAATTCATTGGTTATGGTTTTTTTCCCACTACCTTTTTCTTAGGAAAGGTACAGGATGACCGCACATGTGTACAATAGAAAATCCAGGTTATGCATACATATACAATATACATCTAAAGTGGCTGGCATGTTCAGTCTTACTGCTAGCAAGCAGTATTGGCAGGCAGTTGCATCACTAGGGTTGGTGTCACCCAGTGCGCCAACTAACCATGTCACCCCCCCCTCAGGACTACTTGCGGGCGAAGCAATGCCCCGTTAAATGATGTTTTGGGTGTGTAACTGCGTGTTACTCCACAGTTTTCGTCATGCTGGCACAGTGAGGATGATAACGCATGCCCGAATAGGCTTGGGGCTGTCTCGGCTGCCCTGGAAATATTTTCTTAGTAAATTGCGGTAATAAATAAATAAGCCAGTTAGAAGAAAAATAAGTAACTCAATTTGAGGTAGCAAATATTAATTAAGTCTCCTTTCACTGCCCAATGCACTGCTGCGGCAGCGCTGCTCTTCAGGAGCAGCCAGTGACAGCGGGCAGGGGGGGGTGATCGTTGATCAGGGCCCCCACCGAGCCCCTCCAACCGACACTGATAAATAGTAAACACCAGCCCCCCCCCTCTCGGCACTCCTTATTACTACAACAGGTGTGGCCTCAGGATGATACTACTGTTGGCATGTTAATTGCAATTCGCATGCTAATATCAACAGTCTAACAGTAGTAATAGCCTGACTGTAATTAGCATTCCAACAGTAGTATCAGCCTGACTGCAATTCCCATGCCAACAGTAGTAGCACATTGGCCCGTCATGCACATTTACAGCAAGTCTGACCAGCTGCAGAAACTGCAACACTTGTCGCACGCACTGAGTACTCAAGCTGCATATGCAATCGCAGTGGCTAATTTATGCACGCCCATGAAACGGTGTTCAAACAGACAGGCACGTCTGCGTTATTCTGACCACTCCCCCCTTCGCCACCCCCAAAACACTGACAGCCTGTCACTCACTGTATGGATTGCTGCGCACACGCAGTGCGACATGTACACATGCGCAGTGGCAAACAATCGCTTGACTGCGTCAGTGAATGCTTTTGCGTACGCTGCTGAATCAGGCCCATAGAATGGCATTGATATAGACATTTTAAATGAATATCAAGTTAGTATTGCAGTTAGAAGGTGTCAATCACAATATTGTTAACTGCGCATACAGTGGTTTACCCTGCACTCAAAATATATGCATGTCAACATTTTGAACATACCAAAATATAGACATAGTGAAAAGTCAACATTTATTTTAGTAATTTATTTAGTGCAACTAAGCAGGAGATTAGCACTAACATGCTTGTCATTTATTGTCGCTTGTCGCTACTACGAAGGGGAAAGGCAACCATGGCAATTAATGTATGGTGCAGCACTTAATGGGCAAGCAGTTAGTCTGTGCACAGCTCTGCAGCAGGGGGGGTGACAATAATATTTATTATGTGACATTTAAGGGCATATGACTGTATGGCTTGACATGCTAGGATAACTGCGCATGTGCAGTGCTCCTCCTTACAGTAGGCAAACTGTGGCAGTCAAGCTGCTTTGGAACTATACATGCCAGGATGTTGTGCAACATTTCAGCATGCCCTAACAACAAGTCTGTGGCAGGGCATGCTCGCTTGTGTGGTTCCACAGCAGCTCATAGTATACACACTGCGGATATGCTAATTACAATCAGGCTGATTACAATTAGCAACTTTTAAGATACAACTGTCATATGCTAACTGCAATCAGACTGTAAGCAATAAAGGCCCCCATACATCAGAGATTGATTGTAGCAATCGTGCAATTTGCAATCGATTGTGTATAAAAATCTTTTCTTTTTTCAATCGATTGTGGCAATTCTGCAATCTGCAATCGATTGAAAAAGGGAAAGATTTTTATACACAATCGATTGCAAATTGCACGATTGCTACAATCAATCTCTGATGTATGGGGACCTTTATTCCAACAGTTTCATTTCAATTAGCATATGAACAGTAGTATCATCAGAGTTGCTAATTGCAATCAGTCTGACATGACAGGCGTGCTGTTTACTGGTCACCATTAATTATTTTTGGACATTATGACTGTCCATATTTTTACTGTGTCTACATTTGGTTGTTGACCTTTTGACTTGTCTATATTTTAACTGTGGCTATATTTTGACTGTCATTATTTTGACCCTATCAATATTTTCACTGTGAACATTTTAGCTGTCAACATTTTGACCGTTGACTCATGATTGTCAACTTTATGTCCATGTCAACCTTTTTTGTTGACAACATTTTGACCATGTCAAAATTATGACAGTCAACAGTTTGGTGTCGACCTTTTGATTGTCTATGTTTTGACTGTCTAAATTTTGTATACATCCCGGTTTACTGAGACTCCCCAGAATTACATTTGTGACATTAGATATGAGTTTTGTTCCTCTGAAATGCTAACTTATAGAGGCCATCAAATTAAAATAGTGAAAATTGCGTTGCATAGGCAGAATAAGAAGTGCACTGTACAGATCCTTCATTGTACAGTACAAAAAGACAACAAAAGAGATCATGAGAGATTTCCACTGACAAAAAATTCCAGAGACACATTTTAAAAGCTGGAAATCGCTGACATTTAACAAAAATGTAATTACCAACTAAAATAAATAAATGTTACATTCTTCTTCTTCTAACAATCCCTTTTGTTTACATTTATAATGTTTGGCGATAATATCAATTTGCAATCAATCATTATGGCAGGCTGAGTGCATACATGTCATTCCTGCAGATATGATACATCACAAACAAAACATGTCAGATGATTATTAGGAGATCACAATGGGCAAACAATATAGGGTAACTCACATGGCAAGCAATACACAATGCATCGTATAAGGGTTACTAGTAGTATCAGGTTGAGCTGTATATCTTTGCTTTCACAAAGAAAATGACAAAACAGTCAAATAAGTTCAATTGTGTGAATTTAGTGGTCATTTTAGAGTGGCACAGTTTATTTTTAATAGACTTGAATGCTTTGGCAATGCCTATTTTCCACTTTCCTGGGTGTGGTTCGGTCAAACGTTCTAGACACACGATGTACTAGCAAAAATAATCATTTTCTGCAGAGAAATTACAGTTTTCTGCAAACTCAAGAGAGCTTATATAATATAGCGGTCTCATAAGCATAACTAATTTAAGCATACAGTATCTCCCATCTAAAAATCCCTCTTTCCTGCTAAACTGCCCCTCTTCATCTAATTTACACGATAGTCCAAAAATTTCCACAAATAGGGAAAATTCCATACTTAGGAAAATTAATTACTTTAATGCAGTGGTTCTCAAACTCGGTCCTCAGGACCCCACACAGTTCACGTTTTGCAGGTCACCCAGCAGATGCACAGGTGTAATCTGACACATTTTAAAAGGTCCACAGGTGGAGCTATTTATTTCACTTGATTCAGTGTGGAGACTTGGAAAACATGCACTGTTTGGGGTCCTGAGGACCGAGTTTGAGAACCTGTGCTTTAATGGATTGGGTAAGGGATGCCGGCGCTCAGCATCCTGACTGTGAGAATCCAGTCGCCAGAATCCCGACTGGGATAGACACCCGCCGGTAAGTACCCTAACTCTACCCAGGGGTGAACACAGAATTTTAAGTGGGAAGTTTCTTAATGTCAATAAATAAATATATATATATATTATATATATATATATATATATATACATACATACATATACACACACACACATAAATAATAAATATATATATATATATATATATACACACACACACACACACATACATATACACAAACACACACACACACAACATGTAGTGGGGCACTCTCAGTCCTAAACATAAAGTGCCGGGGTGCCTTCCTTAGAGTAATGTAGCAATCCAGTATCCATATAAAAACAGAACAGGCAGCACTCCACAGGCTTCATAAACAAGAAAAGTTCTTACCAATGTTTCAAGGCCATTGAGGCCTTGTCATCAGGGTATAATAAATATATATATATATATATATATATATATATATATATTACATACATATACATACACACACAAAAACACACACTTTCTTATGCAGCCAGGCGCTTGCCAATGGGAGCGGGCATTTTGCGGCATTAGGCCCCGTCCCTTCGTGCCCATAATGCCGTGATTTGTTGGTCTATTGCAAAGGGGCATGGCTAATATGATGCCATTTTGAATATTCACGCCATATTTGGCACCGCCTCGTTCACATAGACCTGCAAATGAGCAAATGACGGCATTACAATCACAAGGGGCCAGGACTCGAATTGTGGGCCATTCACTCCACATTCAAAATTAATTTTACATATAACACCAGATGTTTTAATGCGAGTTCACCATGAATAGGAGAGTCACATCTCAATGTGCTTTCAAAGTAATGGCAACCACAGAGCACATTTTGTGAATAGTTACTTTTGTTAAAAAGTGTTAATTTTACCTATGAATGGAATTATCTATATTGATAAACCCCATCAGCGTCTGAACGTACTGGGTTGGTATATTACAACACAGATGCCAGCCAGTATATTAGTGCATAGTGTTTTTTTGTGCTTATAGATGTCTGTAGTATATTGTCATTTAGACTTTGTTTGTAGAAGAAAGCCTGTCAAGGTGCATGTTGCCATTTAGAAATATATATATAAAATACATTTTTAATTGCACTATGAGCTTGCAGTTTGTCACGGTTGTAAATTATACCGTACATCCACAAATTGAGACGCACACATGTTCCTACACAAGTCCCAACTAACAACGCTATCATCCAATATGCTTCTAACAGGCCATAAACCCAGTGAGAGAAACTGGGGAGAGCATGAAAGTCATTCAGTACATATACTTTGCATTAGATATGAGAGATCTGATATTATTCTGTGTGCTAGCCGTTTATATAGTTGTATGGAAATGGAAATATTGACTAAGCTTTTCTGTAAGAGTGAGTTCTATATATTTTTATACCTAGATAAATCTTAATGGAAGTTATAAATGTGGAGTTATTGTGACTTTGGGCTCTATTTATTAACATTATTTTTACTAAAATAAAGTGAAAAAGGGTGTTTTCACACCCTTTTCACATTATTTTAGTTTCACCTATAGTTATTACAGGGCAATTGGAGTAGAATTAGTAAAATTCTACTCCAACCCCTAGTATCACTTATTTTTAGTAAAGCAGATCGCATTTCCCATAATTGTAATGGGAAATGTGATCCGACCATAGTTACTAAAAATAAATTGTAAAAAAATACCGGGGGAAGCCCTGTGATAATAACGCCACCTGGAGGTGGCGTTATCCAGGGTCTCCCCGGTTACCGGGCTCCCACTCTGCTCTAACGGGGAGAGCAGAGGCGGGAGCCGGTACCAGTAATCAGCTATGCGGTCTAAATAGACCGCAAGCTGATTGCTGTAAAAAAAAGAAGAAAAAAAAAAGAAACATTTTTTTTTTACTTACCTGAATCCAGGGACCGGTGATCGGGCCTCCGGTGATGGCTCCTCTCCGGTCAGCTGGTCTCCCACAGTGCACTGCTGCCTGGTCATCAGTTGATCGGGCCCCAGTGCAGTATGGGAGATCACCTGATCGGGAAGCCCGGAGAAGATCACCAGAGGCCAGGAGGATGCAGGTAAGTGTAATGAAGGGAGGGGGGGTCGTGGGGGTCCGCGTTCACGGGGGGCGGGGCTTAGCACCAGTGGGGGGGCAGCAGCGACGGTGGATCGGCGCATGCGCTGGCCCTTAGTCGCGGTATTTTTTCCGAAAATACCGCGACTAGAGTGCGGATGGGATCCGCAGGGACAGAGCTTTATCGCAAGCTCTGTCCCTGCAAGGGATTTATAGTAAATCCCTGTGATATTGCCTGAATTCGCAATGCGAATTCACTCGGTAATATCACACTACAATCCGCATTCAATATGCGGATTGTAGTAAATAGAGCCCTTTGTGCGTTAACCGTTGGTCATTCAAAATAAACTTGTGGTTAGACTTGTGTTGCCTGCAAATAGAAGCACTGCAAGTTTATATGTATTTTAAAAACTGTGCTGCTTTGATAACAAATATTTTATAGTGTATATATCTATATAATACCTATTCACTAGTCTTTTAAATATGATTTTCTTTGCTATAGCAGCAATGTTAAAATTGGGGCAGTTTGTGGATTAGCACCAATATAAACCACAGAAATCTAGAAACACAGCTTAAATAGCTGTCCCAATATAGCATATTATAGTGGGGGCAATATCAATAATGATTTATGACAATAGCTAGGAGCCCAGATAGACATGCAGTGGTGTCACTAGGGGGGCTGCCGGCCGTACCGGGTGACACCATCTGAGGGGGTGGCACCAAAATAGCAGGTCTGCTCTACTATTTTGGTGTCACTCCCTCGGATGTGTTACCGAGTTGAGTTGCAGCTTGCGATGAATGATGCACGCTTGCATGCATCCACACTGTGCTGGGAGAGCCTGGGGGATCCCCAGCAGCTCCTGAAGTGCTGGGCAAGCCCCCACTGTTATGAGAAAAGGGCGTGACCATGTGTCGACATATCAAGAGGCATGAGGCCACACCCCCTTTTGTGCACGCAAGGGTAAAGTGCCACACCAGGAGTTACCACACTCAGGGCGGGATATACTAACCATGCTGTGTACATCCCGCCAGTCATCGCACCGATACTAATCACACACATGTGTCCTCATACATCTATCCTCCGTGCGCTTCATGACACACAACACAACGCGGGAGCTCAGTGTGACTTGGTAGCGCAACGCATATTTTCGTGCAACTTTTTATCTTCAAATGCATCTTATTCGCACAGTGATGTGAATCTTTAGCACAAGCAGCTTCTGCTGATTAAAATGATATGCAGCATGCCTATGTTCTATGTGCGACTGCGGGTGTATCTGCATGCGAAACGCTACGTTACAGTGTTACAGCCGCTGGCATTGTATTTGAAGGTCAAAAGTCGCAAGTAAAGACGCTCGGAAGGACAAGAATAGAAGGAGGCGGGAGACCCAGCAGGAGCATGCAGGAGGCTCGGGTATTAGGGGACCAGCAGTGAGAGGTGCTGGGCGACTTTGGGGCGGTAAAGCGGTTACGGGGAGTGGGATGCGCTAAGGAGCCCATAGGCTACTGTAGGGTAATGCCAGAAAAACCTTTTTAGATAAATGCACCAATATGGGTTTAGTTTTGACATTTACCAGGAGTATCACAAGGTTTATGTGTGCATTAATATAGCATGTATTAAAATGTAAATCTGTATTATAAATGCCATTACCTCTCTTTACTACATCAATGTTTATGGGAATTTATCAATCATTTTTTGTCACTGATGAACTAATGCTGGGTACACACGGAACGATCATCAGCGATATCGATATCGCTGAACGATCTCCTTTTAAAAATACTGGTGTGCTGGGTGAACGATATTGTTCATCCACACACCCAAATACCACCAACAACCCACGAGCAACGATCGCGGATCCCTATGGAGAGATAATGATATTGTCCAGATTAGCCTGCATGCATGGACAATGGTCGATATAGTTATCGTCTAGCGGAAGCGCGCATCGTTGGTCGTTCATTGCATACACACAGAACGATATGAACGATATATCATTGAATAATATCGTAATCGTTCATATCGTTGAAATATAGCGTTCCATGTGTACGCACCTTAAGATATGGCTGTAGCCCACCAGGTTTTCTTTTTTTAGTGATTGAAGTGGCTATATGGAAATTATATATGAATTGTAATATATATTTATATATGTTTTGCTTTATTTGTGTAGTACAGATGTGTCCTCATACACCTAGCCTCAAAATGCCATATGGTGTGAGGCGCTTAGTGAGAGTGAGCCACACAGAGTGGTATAGCATCTTTTTGGCCCAAAAATATGTCTTAGTCACAATCAGATGAAACAAACGGCTTCACAACATGGCACTGATTAATTTGATATGCAACACTTGTATGTCTGTGTGCGACAGAGTCTGAATCTGTATACGAAGCACAACGGACCTTGGCATGGAAAAAACCCCGCGGCATCATAGGACTTCGTATACAGATTCAGACTTATAGTGCATCTGGAAAGTATTCGCAACGCTTCACTTTTTCCACATTTTGTTATGTTACAGCCTTATTCCAAAATGGAATAAATTAATTTTTGTCCTCAAAATTCTATACACAATATACCCCATAATGACAACGTGTAAAAAGTTTTTTCTTTAGATTTTTGCTAATTTAATTTAAAAAAAAAAACACCAATGCTGTATCCACACGTAAAAATTTTCTGTCCAACCATCCTACTAGTTGATTGGCCGGAATGAAAATCTGGTAAGGTATGAAAGCAATTTGCTCCCAAACGCCGGAAAATGGACAAAAACTGTTGTTTGAACAAATTGTTTAGATCAAACATTTAACAAACTTGCCCGAACGACCATTTTCATCTGTTTTCTGGCATTTAGGAGCAAATTGCTGATCATCATTTACTCCCATACGTTACCAGATTTTCATTCTAACCAATCAACTAGTTAGATGGTTGGACAGAAAATCTTTAGGTGTGTACCCAGCTTAAGAAATCACATGTACATAAGTATTCGCAGCCTTTGCCATGAACCTCAAAATTGAGGTCAGGTGCATCCTGTTTCCACTGATCATCCTTGAGATGTTCCTACAGCTTAATTGCAGTCCACCTGCGGTAAATTCAGTTGATTGGACATGATTTTGAAAGGCATACACCTGTCTATATAAGGTCCCACACTTGACAGTGCATGTCAGACCACAAACCAAGCATGAAGTCCAAGGAATTGTCTGTAGACCTCCGAGACAGGATTGTCTCAAGGCACAAATTTGGGGAAGAGTACAGAAAAATATCTGCTGCTTTGAAGGTCCCAATGAGCACAGTGGCCTCCATCATCCATAAATGTAAGAAGTTCGGAACCACCAGGACTCTTCCTAGAGTTGGCCGGCCGTCTAAACTGAGCGATCGGGGGAGAAGGGCCCTAGTCGACCAAGAACTCGATGGTCACTCTGACAGAGCTACACCATTCCTCTGTGGAGAGAGGAGAACCTTCCAGAAGGACAACCATCTCTGCAGCAATCCACCAATCAGGCCTGTATATTAGAGTGGCCAGGCAGAAGCCACTCCCTAGTAAAAAGCACATGGCAGCCTGCCTGGAGTTTGTCAAACTGCACCTGAAGGACTCTCTGGTCTGATGAGACAAAGATTGTACTCTTTGGCGTGAATGCCAGGCGTTATGTTTGGAGGAAACCAGGCACCGCTCATCACCAGGCCAATACCACCACTACAGTGAAGCATGGTGGTGGCAGCATCATGCTGTGGGGATGTGTTTCAGCAGCAGGAACTGGGAGACTAGTCAGGATAGAGGGAAAGATGAATGCAGCAATGTACAGAGACATCCTGGATGAAAACCTGCTCCAGAGCGCTCCTGACCTCAGACTGGGGCGACTGTTCATCTTTCAGCAGGACAACGACCCTAAGCACACAGCCAAGATATCAAAGGAGTGGCTTCAGGACAACTCTGTGAATGTCCTTGAGTTGAGCCCAGACTTGAATCCAATTAAACATCTCTGGAGAGATCTGAACATGGCTGTGCACCGACGCTTCCCATCCAACCTGATGGAGCTTGAGAGGTGCTGCAAAGAAACTGCCCAAAGATAGGTGTGCCAAGCTTGTGGCATCATATTCAAAAAGACTTGAGGCTGTAATGGCTGCCAAAGGTGCATCAACAAAGTATTGAGCCAAGGCTGTGAATACTTAAGTACGTGTGATTTCTTAGTTTTCTTTTTTTTTAATTAAATTTGCAAGAATCGCAAAAAAACTTTACACGTTGTCATTATGGGGTATTGTGTGTAGAATTTTGAGGACAAAAACTAATTGAATCCATTTTGGAATAAGGCTGTAACATAAAATGTGGAAAAAGTGAAGCGTTATGATATACAGTGCATCCGGAAAGTATTCACATCAAATTAATCAGTGCTGTGTCATAAAGCGTCGCATCACATTGTGACAAAGACACATTTTTGAGTGAAAAATTACACTGTGCACACCAAGTCGCTTGGGACCTGTCATGCCGAGAAGGGCTGTTTGGGCCGATTGCATCAACAGTGTATGAGGACACATCTGTACGTAATGTAATGAACTCAGGTGAAAAATTTATCAGGCACATATTTATGTTCTCTTTAACTCTTATTGGTCTGCACAGTCTTTGACAGCTACTGGTTCTTGTGTGATATTTTTCTATAATAACACTTATCAGTAGGCAATTTCTAATACAGCATACATATCGTGTGAGCTTCACATTTGATTGTTTGCAGCCCGCTTGAGAGACCAGTGATCCTTCTCATCACTAGACCGGAGCCGGTATGCATTTAGCATCCCGGCACTCGGGATGCCAACGCTTACATTACCGCACCAAAATATCGACACCGGTCACAATCCCAGGGTCCGGCATTCCAACCGCCGGGATACCGAAGGTTCATCCTGCATGTTGGCAGGACCTGCTCCTCTACAGCTCCTAAAGTTCCATGAGCTGCTAGTGGGGTAAGGTATCCTAAGCTCAGCTCACTCTACGCTTTGCTGCACAGTTGTATGGCACTCTTGCAGCTAGACTGCATGACTGCTGCTCTGGGCTCTCTATATTACCACTTCTCAACTTCCCCCTTTTGCCGCTTGTGCATATATCCCGATCACTCTACTGCCTATCTTATAGCCCTTTAGCTCCCCTTTCTGTACTGGAACACACATCCTCTCCAAAGCGGTTGGCCTGCTAATTTTGGGACTCTGAACGGTGTCTACTCAGCTTACTTGAAGTTTTGCGGCTCCCTGGACAACTTTTTGCTCTCTACATTTATTGCCTGTTTATTACATACTGTAGTTACTCCGTGAAACCAGCTCTACTGCCATCTACAGTTCTCCTCTCAGACTGCAACTACTCTTTCCTACTGACCGCAGGCTCACTATACACCCAAGTTTCTTAATTTCTCAAGGATGCTCTAATTTTTTTCTATGATATACAGTAGTTATTTCTTATAACACAGCTTTGGACTCTCTGCATCTTTATCTGCTCACCTATTCAATGTTGCTTCTGTTGTTCCAGCATGCCTAATGATAACAGGCCTTACACCAAAGGCCTTCCTCAATATTGCCTTAAGAAAACAAATCCTGTTGCTGCTACTGATCGGAAGGACTCACGTCAATCTTTTGCTGACTCTTACTCCGATGATAATGATTTGGCCAACATTACCAGACAGGATTTAATCTCTCTCATAAAATAAATTAAAGGACTTAAATCCTCAGTCTATGCTGATGTCCAAAGTGCTCTTCACTTCGTACAGCAGTCTTCTCCATCAGCGATCACATGGACCAAGTGGATAGACGCCTAGAGGAGATTGTGGCCTTCCAGTCCGACACAGTAGTCGACATCTCCCAAATCAGGCACAAGTTTACCTCCATTCAAGAACATGAAAAGGGACATGGACAACTGGGCCAGGCAGAACAACCTTAGGATTAAAAAGGTATTCCTGAATATGTTGAATCCCTGCACTTGGACCAAATCTCAAAAGGACTTCTCTCAACTGTCCCCTAAGAATCTAATAGACCAGTTGCATGTTGATTGTGTCCACAGAGCCCTTAAGCCTTGGTGGCAAGACCAGAGCCAATCAAGAGACTTTATACTTCACCTCCATTATTATACAGCTAAGCAATCGATTCTATGCAAGGCCAGTAAGTTTCACACCCTCAAATATGAAGGCACTATTCTACAAATTTTTCAAGATCTCTCCCCAAATACTTTTGCTCGGTGGAGAGAATTTCAACAATTAACCATGATACTTCGAGTAAACAATATCCAGTACTGCTGGGTCTTCCCTTTCCTCTTGTTTAATTTCCACGGGTGAGGGCCAAGCTTCATACGCCACCCTCTCCCTGGAAGATGCAAAAATATAAGACTGAGTGAAGGCTGCCATAGCGGATCGGTTTGGCTTCCATCTAGAAGTATACCGGTAGAAATTAAGGTCTGTGTCCTACGATCCTGATGGGAGATCTCGTGTCCTGGCCCAGAAACTGGCTGACCTCGCAGTTATATTGCTGCAGCCAGACCAACATAATTCTGCCTGGCTGGTAGAGTTGGTCACTCTGGAACAGTTTATTGCACTTTTCCAGACAAAGCTGCTCGCTGGGTCCAGCTGCATCGAGTCGAGAATTTTGATTCCACTGTCTGGCTAGTGAAAAATGGCTGGCTCAGGATGGTATGGAGAACCAGTCTTCTTTAATTACACTGGAGTCTCCCCATCTGTCTCTGCAGCGGCCTTTGTCTTGGGGTAAGGTGTCCCCACATATGGATATGGATAGGCACCAGTACCCCTAGCAGACAAAGTCTTAGGGGAAGTTGAGGCTCACAGCTCTGCCCTTTTCTTCACGTAAAGAGGTTTTTGGCCCAGAAGTTGTTCTATGGGAAGGTGATGGCCGCCCGTTTTCCAGAAGTTGGAGGTCCAGAGTTGGTGACTTCCCCAATAGCTCCAGCTCAAGTGTGATCCACATGTGGCCAAGGTGGGCATCAAGAATAGCCGTGTCCACAGATGGATTGCTCTTTTACCGTTGTCTTTCTAGCTTTAGAGACCCGCCCTCTTTCGCCTTGAATACAGGTACATGTACAAGTCAGGAATAGAGTGGTTGAGGGCTTGGTGGACTCTGGCTCTGCTACTATCTATGCTGATACAAAGGGATTTGTTCTCTCCAGAGTTGATGTTGCCCCACAAACTAGTCTGCATCTGTTGTGTACATGGAGATGTTCGGGCCTTTCCTGTCATCATGGTCACTTTGATAATCAGGGAAAGCCTGCAGCAACCATTGGAGAGAAATTACCCTTCTCCCCTGATTTGTTTCTGTCTCAGGTAAAAACTCCTAAATCTAAGAAGCAAAAGGAGAAGGAATCACTGGCTTGCTCATGATGTTTTGCTGGGACAAAAAGGTATTTTCCCATAACACTACTGCTCGTAATGTGCCTGTAAATGCTGATGTTTCTACTCATGTCAATGTGTCTAATAATCCTGATGAACCTGTATTTACTAATGTGCTTGTGCATGCTGAGGTCCATGGTAATACTGATAGGTTTAGGAACAGTGACGTGTCTAGTGACCAGCCTAATCCACGTGGCATGGGGAAAAATGCCAAGGTTCAGTTAAGTAATATTAATGAATTAAATGGAAGATCCTGGTTTAAAAAGGGCATTTGAACAGGTTCTTTCAGTGGATGGGGTCCTGTTGTCACATGTAACATAGGTAAAATATCCCCATTTTGTGTTGCTTAGAGAGGTTTTATATCGTCTAGACAAGCACAAACAAACAAACGGGGGCAGTGATAAGACAGTTGGTGTTCCCGGGCCCTTTCAAAAAGCAGGTTGTAGTTTTAGCCCATGCAGTTCCCTGGGGTGGTCATTTGGGACGGGATAAGATGATGAAGAGAAAACCTCCCGGTTCTATTGGCAAGGTGTTTATGCTGAGGTCTCTCATTTTTGTTCCACTTGATGAGTGTCAAAAGACAGGTGAACCGACTATCTCCTGCCCCACTGATCCCTCTCTTAATTGTAGGGGTCCCCTTTGAAAAAATAGGGGTTGCTTTTAGTGGGTTCGAATGAACCACCAGGGGTGGGGAACCTTTTTTCTGCAGAGGGCCATTTTGATATATAGAAAATTATTTGCAGGCCTGGTGTAGGCCACACCCCCTCCAAGAGATGTCACACGGGGGTGGGGGCACAACCGCCGGTGATTACAGCAATGCCCAGAGCTGTAAGAGCAGTGGTGGGACCGTCTGAAGCATCCTAAGGACGCTCCAGGTGGCACTGCTGCATAGATTCTGGCTGCAGGGTGCCAGTCTAGGCAACCTGCTAGCCAGTGAGGCTAGCAGAAAAAGCTCCGAGGGCCAGACCAAATGATTCCGGGGGCCTTATACGGCCCCCGGGCCTGAGGTTCCCCATCCCTGATCTAAAGGCTATAAATTAAAATTTTAGTTGACTAAGCACCCATTATCCGAAGGCATTTCCCTTAAAGGTCACTACAGCCAAACAGGTAGCGAATAAGTTATTGTAGCTGTTTTACAGGTTTGTGTTACCTAAAGAAATTCTTACTGACCAAGGGACAAACTTTGTCCAAATTAATGCAGGGGGAGTTAAAATTGTTAAAAATTAAGTCGTCAGAACCTCGGTAGATCATCCCCAAATGGATGGCTTAATTGAAAGATTCAACCATACACTAAAGTTTATGTTAAAGAAGTTTATAGAGGCAGTAAAAAGGTGGGATGAGCTTCTACCCTATTTGTTATTTGCAATCAGGGAAGTGCTCCAAGCTTCTACTGGCTTTGCCCCTTTTGAGCTTCTTTATGGGACGTAGCCGCAGGGTGTTCTCGAACCTCTGCGGAAGCATGGGAAAAACAACCAATAGAGGGTGAAGGCATCCTTCAATATGTGGTCCAGATGTGTAATTGCATGGATCTACTAAGTCAATAGGCCTGGCAAATGCCCAGGAGGCTCAAAAAATTCCCTACAACCGTAATGCCCAAACGCTAATTTTTTTCACCCAGGGATAAAGTCCTTTTGTTGTTGCTTACTCTGGGAAGCAAATTACTAGCAAAGTGGCAAGGGCCATTTGAAGTAATTATAAAGGTTGGAGAGGTATATGATTAAGTCTCTCAACATGACTCCCGTAGATATACCATGTTAACCTGTTGAAAGCATGAAAGGACCAAGAGGTTTATTTTGTAGATCCTTGTAATGGCCATAGTGACCTTGGACCACAGATTCCCCAGTCCGATGGGGTCTCTCCACCCTTGAACTTTTGTATTCAGGCAAGCTCTTTCAGTGGAAAACAATGCCTTTTGGATTGCATGGTGCCCCGGCTTCTTTTCAGAGGTTAATGGACCAGGTGCTTTGTCCTCATTATAATTATGCTGCAGCACACTTGGACGATATTGTTATCTATAGTCAGCATTGGAATGCCCATGTTCTACAGTCTTTGAGAGAGGCAGGTTTAACTGCTAATTTGAAGAAATGTGTTCTAGGTAAAAAGTGAAACCAAGTACTTCGGGTATGTGGTGGGCAGAGAGTGTCTGAAGCCCCTTGCGAGTAAGGTACAGGCACTAGGTGATGCCCTGGTTCTGACTACCAAGAAAGAGTTAAGGTCCTTCTTGGGTTTGACAGGCTATTACAGGAGGTTTTGGCCACAATTTTCTACCTTAGCTGGTTCCCTAATATATCGTTTGAAAAATTGTGCCCCAAATAAACTTGAGTGGACTAGGGACTGTCAGTCTGCGTTCACCAAAATGAAACATCTTTTGTGTAAAAGGCCCAGTTTTAAAGTCCCCAGATTTTACCAAGCCATTTGTCATACAAAAAGATGCCTCAGATGTGGGCTTGGGGGCAGTTTTGTGTCAGGAGTTTGACATCATTGAACACCCTATTCTTAGTAGAAAGTTGTTCCCACTGGAGACTAGGTAGTCTATAATAGAAAAATAACGCCTCTCTATAAAAAAGGCTCTTGAGTTTTTGAGATACTGTATTTGTGGGGCCAGGTTTACTGTGGTCAATGATCATACGCCAATAAAATGGTTGCAGTCCATTAAATATTCTAATGCAAGACTGACAAGGTGGTACTTGGCTCTCCAGACTATTTCTTTCGAAGTCCGGCACAGAATGGGAGGTCTACACACGAATGCAATTTTTTTTGTCTCAGACAGGGATGGAGAGTCGGGCATCTGCCATGGGCGATATACAGTCAGGTGCATAAATATTGGGACATTGACAGAATTTTCATATTTTGGCCTCTATTCACCACCACAATGGCTTTGAAATGAAACAAACAAGATGTGCTTTAACTGCAAACTTTCAGATTTAATTTGAGGGTAATTACATCCAAATCAGGTGAACGGTGTAGGAATTACAACGGTTTCTATATGTGCCTCCCACTTTTTAAGGGGCCAAAAGTAATGGGACTATCTATTTCATGGACAGGTGGACAGGTGTGGGCTATTCCCTCGTTATCTCATTATCAATTAAGCAGGTAAAAGGTCTAGAGTTGATTCTAGGTGTGACATTTGCATTTGGAATCAGTTGCTGTTGACTCTCAATATGAGATCCAAAGAGCTGTCACTATCAGTAAAGCAAGCTATCCTTAGGCTGAAAAATCAAAACAAACCCATAAGAGAGATAGCAAAAACATTAGGTGTGGCCAAATCAACTGTTTGGAACATTCTTAAAAAGAAAGAATGCACCTGAGAACTCAGCAACACCAAAAGACCCGGAAGACCTCGGATAACAACTGTGGTGGATGACAGAAGAATTATTTCCCTGGTGAAGAAAAACCCCTTCACAACAGTTGGCCAAATCAAGAACACTCTCCAGGAGGTAGGTGTATATGTGTCAAAGTCAACAATCAAGAGAAGACTTCACAAGAGTGAATATAGAGGGTTCACCACAAGATGTAAACCATTGGTGAGCCACAAAAACAGGAAGACCAGATTAGAGTTTGCCAAACAACATCTAAAAAAGCCATTACAGTTCTGGAACAACATCCTATGGACAGATGAGACAAAGATCAACTTGTACCAGAGTGATGGGAAGAGAAGAGTATGGAGAAGGAAAGGAACTGCTCATGATCCAAAACATACCACCTCATCAGTGAAGCATGGTGGTGGTAGTGTCATGGCGTGGGCATGTATGGCTGCCAATGGAACTGGTTCCCTTGTATTTATTGATGATGTGACTACTGACAAAAGCAGCAGAATGAATTCTGAAGTGTTTTGGGCAATATTATATGCTCATATTTCATTCAAATGCTTCAGAACTCATTGGACGGCGCTTCACAGTGCAGATGGACAATGACCCGAAGCATGCTGCAAAAGCAAACAAAGAGTTTTTTAAGGCTAAAAAGTGGACTGTTATGCAATGGCAAAGTCAATCCCCTGACCTGAATCCGATTGAGCATGCATTTCACTTGACAAAACTGAAGGGAAAATGCCCCAAGAACAAGCAGGAACTGAAGACATTTGCAGTAGAGGCCTGGCAGAGCATCACCAGGGATGAAACCCAGCGTCTGGTGATGTCTATACGTTCCAGACTTCAGGCTGTAATTGCCTGCAAAGGATTTGCAACAAAGTATTAAAAAGTGAAAGTTAGATTTAGGATTGTTTAGTTTGTCCCATTACTTTTGGCCCCTTAAAAAGTGGGAGGCACATATAGAAACCGTTGTAATTCCTACACCGTTCACCTGATTTGGATGTAATTACCCTCAAATTAAATCTGAAAGTCTGCAGTTAAAGCACATCTTGCTTGTTTCATTTCAAAGCCATTGTGGTGGTGAATAGAGGCCAAAATATGAAAATTCTGTCAATGTCCCAATATTTATGTACCTGACTGTAGGTTCACCCTTCTTTAACGGAAGAGGTTTGTGGCAAAGTGGGTCTCTACCACATTCTGACAAAGGGTTAACCTCCTGTAGCCTGGGAGGAACCACACACTTTCCTCAATTAAGACCAGCTAAGGTATAAAAACCTGGTTAGAGGAGTTAGTCAAGGGGAATGTGGGGGAAAGGTTGTACCTTTGGCAGCCCTCTCTATGCTAGACAACCTAAACCCTGACATTGTGGTAAATACTCTGCTCGTTTGAACTGCTGTCTCATGTAAGCTGAATTGTTGTTCCTGAACTGTTTGCATTGTGTAAGAAGACATTAAACTGTCTCTGCCTTTTCAAGTCTGGAATAAAAGTTTACTTGTTTGCAAAATCTGTCTCCCATTGGTCATCCGGAACTTACCCGCTACAGGTACGCAGAGTGTGCTTTCTATAGGCCTGCCTCTTATTTCTATAGATTTCTACATTTACAACATGCCCTGTCACCCAATTTTCTAATGCCTTTCTACTTATCTTAGATTTTCCTATTAACAAGTTTTTATCATCCCTTGGTCCGCATAGGATACTCTACTGCATGTATCACTTTCTTTTGGCTGCACATCACTGTAAGGACCTCCCTGGCCTTAGAGATAAATGGGTAGCAGATGGCGAAGCCGGATGGTTGGTTGAGACCTAAATTGTAAAATTTAAATCTGCACAACGCCTGGGCAATGACTGATGATTACCGTCCAGAAGATGTTTGATATGTACTGGTTCTTTGGAAGATGTGTCGTCTTCTCTCCCCCCCCCCTACTTCCTCCTCTCTTACCTTCTGTTTACCCCTCTCTTTTCTACCAAGTATTTTGAGTAGCATTTATTTTTCTTTCTTTGTTTAGTATTGTTTATAAAATTTAGTCTGTATTGGGTCTTTCTGACCCTTTTTTTGTATACTAAATTGTATTTTGATTGATCATCTAAAATACAGTATAAGAAAAAAAAAATATGCACAACGCCATTTTATGTTACCCCTGACGACGTCATCTTGCGTCGTCAGCATGAAACCATTGTGTGCGATGCTAATATGCTATTAGCATCGTGCGACTACATTGCTACCGCATATTGTTAAAAGTCCTACCATACCCCATACGCACATTAAATCATACATATAATATACAAGATGCACAGTGCGCTGTTTATCAAAGCACTCTGCACATAAAACGCACCACGCATATTAGCGACTATACGCGATATCCCCACACTGACACATTGCATACTTACACAAAAAGGTTCCCTAGCATTAAGGTTAATATTAAAGGTTTTAGACGTTATCAAATCTATTGTGAAATGCAGGTATTTTGATATCTAGAGTTTAGTACATGATAAGCAGACAGTGTTTGTAAATAAACAGTGGTTTAGAATAGCACCAGATCTCCGGTTCCATTGGCAAGGAGATCGCAACATGCGTCTGCGATTTATGGATCATAGAGAGATAGACATTGAAATGTACTCTGTAATGTAATGTTTATTAGCCAGTTTAGACTTTTTCTTCGGCGGGAAAACGCACACAAAGAGCCGTTGGAGGGCTTAACTATTACAAAACAAACAGACCTACTTAAGCAAGCACTCTAGATCTGGTAGTTAGTAATTTTTCTTTTTTCTGTTGACGGAGGTTTCATAATTGATGCCGGGAAATCTGGATCCAGAGCGCATGCGTATGTATCGACTGTACCTTGTATTTTGTATAACCTTTGCGCTAATTGTATTATAGATCAAGGCATGTAACTATATGCTTTTTTATGTGAATAATAACTTTTGTGCTTTGGAACCACACAAAGTCTGGAAAGCGATTATTTCATATGCGTACGCAACGCTAAATAGCGACTTTAGGGTATAGAGGTTAATAGGAATTCATACATATATAGGCTCCATGAGCGAGGATTCATTGTCTCTTGTCTTGGCGTCTCCCCGAAGCTCTACTGCTTCCATTCAGTTCCAGGATATGCAACTTTTTTATCCTGTATAGAACTTACCTCACGCCAGTTAGACTCATGAGATTTGCTGGGACAGCTACCAACATTTGTCCTAAATGTAAAGGCACACATCCACTAGACGATTAAATTGAGCGATTGAATGATAACGTTATCATTCAATAATCATTTGAAAATCGTTTGCAGATCATTAAAAAAAAAGTCTAAAAAGACCAGCGATGCGCGCTCCCGCTGGTCGTTTAGACATAATCTTACAAATATGTTGTACAACCTGACGATAACGTCAGGTTCAACATGTTTGCAGATGATTGATGTGCCTGCACTGAACGACTGCTCGTTCAGTGTAGGCACATCACAGACTGACAAACGACTGCACGATTCCAATGTCGTAATCGTGCAGTCGTTTTGAGATTTTTTAGTGGATGTGTACCTTAACCTCACCCGGGCCACCTTTTGGCATTTACTGTGGGAGTGTTCTATGATGTATACCTTTCGGAATAGCGTTACTCAGAGAAGAGGGGACTCCTGTATTAGCAATTACCTATTAACTTCCAGTGTGTGTATTCTTGGAATTCGACCTCCTGATGTATTAGATAAGCACACTATTCAATATGTTTTAAATGTATGTGCCCTTGCAAAGGTGGTTATAGCAAGAAACTGGATGGCACCTTTAGGTCCTGATATTTGGGTATGAAAATATCTGGTTAGCTCCACAGTGCTTCATGAGAAAATAATAAATGGCTTCGATCCAGGTATTATATTTCAGAGACCTCCTGATTGGATGTGTTCAATTGATCTGTCTACTGTATAGGTATGTCTCCTACTATTTCTTGTGGTTTCAGTGGCTCTTTGACAAGTTTTCTATACTGTATATGATATGTTGTATATTGTACATCACATCAAGCCCTTTTTGTTTTAGTTACTACTTAGGATTTTATAATTATATTTTATGCTCGCAACATTAATATTGATTTTATTGTTATCTGATATATCTGTTGATTATCGAATATTTGTCTGTCACTAATTGAATATTCTGTATATTACCCCAAATGTTCAACAAACCTGTATCGCGTTGACTTTTTTTTTTTTATATATATATACTGTACTTACGAGTATTATTGTATGTTGTGTTAGGTTTGTTTTGTATAACAAAAATCAATAAAAAGATTTAAAAAAAAACAACTCAGCAATCTGGCAAGGCCCCAGGCTGACCAGTTTACAGCAATCTATTATTTTAAAAAAATTGCTGACTCTCTTACAAACTCCCCCAAGACACAAATAAAACTAGTCAATTCTTAGCGTCGTGCTCCCTACCTAAATTGACTCACAAACATATTCTCTCCTTAAATGCACCCATCTCCAACGAAGAAATTATAGCCACCATAAGACAGCTCCGCAGGACGGCTGCTCCTGGTCCAGATGACCTCACAGCCCTCTATTATAAAAAATTTATGGAACCTCTACTCCCAATGCTACAACTACTTTTTCACTCATTATTGGAGGGTAAGACACTTGATGAGACCACCACCAGAGCCAATATAATTGTTAACCCTAAAGCAGATAGTGACCCTTTGGAGATAAAAAATTACAGGCCAATATCCCTCTTAAATGTAGATTTGAAGCTCTTTGCAAAAATCTTGGCCAACAGACTGGCCCCTATTATGCCAGATCTTGTCCACCCTGATCAGGTGGGCTTCATATCCAATAGACAAGTTTCAGATAACACCAGACGTCTAGTCAATTTAATTCATCTTGCTCAAAACGGATCAGTGCCGACCCTGGTGGTGGCCCTTGACGCGGAAAAGGCCTTTGACAGAGTGGCCTGGCCTTTCATCCAACAGACTCTTAATACTATGGGATTCATGGAGGCTTTCTATAACGGCCTAACTTCACTATACCATAATCCCTCAGCTTCTGTATTTGTGAATGGCCTCTCCTTGTCCCCACTCCTTTTTGCGCTTGTGATGGAACCCCTAGCCGCTAGAATCAGACTTAATAATGATATCTCTGGTATTACTGTTGGTAACACAGATCACAGATGACATAATCCTGACACTAATTGACCCCCACTCTTCTTTACCACACCTATTTGCTGAAATTGAGAATTATAGCCAACTGTCAAACTTCAAAATTAATTCGGACATAACTGAAATGTTAGATATTCGGGTTCCCCCTGCCTCCCTGCGACTACTGCAGTCTACATTCCCCTCCCGATGGCAGCCAGACTAATTGAAATATTTGGGCATTTACCTCACCAAGAAGTATTCTTCCCTCTACACTGCTAACTTTCCAAGACTATTAGCTACTATCGCATCGGATCTTTCCATTTGGGGAAAACTAATGATTTCATGGATAGGCTGCATGGCAGTGGTCAAAATGAATATCCTACCCCAACTTTTACACCTTTGGCAGACTTTACCGATCCACATTCCCCATAAAATTCTAAAAAACCTTCAAATTAAGATAACGCACTTCATATGGGCAGGTCGTAGGTCACGAGTTAGGATGTGCATTTTGCAAAAACATGGCTCGCAGGGAGGCTTGGGTGTTCCCGATTTAGTTAAATACTTTAGAGTGACTCAACTGTCAACATGTATCCTATGGCATGCACCCCCTGACTGAAAAATTTCGACAGGTATTGAAGCTCATGTTCTTTAGACATATTCCCCTTATAGCCTCCTATGGTGTACCCCTACTATCCACCCGACCACGATCTCCATCCTTCCTACAGTCCTGTTAACTCTGTATGGGACCTTTGTACACGACTATATCAACTTCGCTCCTTCCATCCGCTTTTAATTCCATTATGGAACAATCTACATTTCATCCCAGGAATAACCCATCAATCATTTCAGCATTGGACTAAATCTAACATTCTTTTTCCATTGGATATAGCTCCTCTAAGTTACTTCCCAGATTTCCCTGATTTACAATCTCGATACTCCCTTCCACACAAAGTGTTTTATCAGTTTTTACAAGTCCGTCACTTTTTCCAATCGCTCAAAAAACCAACCTCTCCTATAAGTAAAACTCCTATAGAGTCATTATACCAAAATCACTGCACTGCCAAAGGCCTAATTTCTACAATATACCAAATTCTTCTTTCCCATAACCAGCCTTTAAAAGAGCCTCATGAGTTGGCTTGGGAAACTGATATAGGAGAGACTCTGACTCCCGAGGAGTGGATAGAAATTAGATCAGAAATCTCTAAAAGTTCTATTTCAGTTAGAATTAAAGAAAACTCATATAAACTTTATTACTGCTGGTATCTGTTCCCCTCCCGCCTTCATACATTATACCCAATGGTCTCCCCGATGTGTTGGAGGTTGCGCGGACAACGAGGAACCCTGCTGCACATCTGATGGTCATGCCCTCGCACTCAACAATATTGGAAGAATATTCATAAACTGATTAGAGACATTGTAGATGTCCAAATTCATTCTACCCCGCTATTTATCCTGCTTTCTCATCCCATTCAAAATACTACCCGACCTGTACAAAAACTCATTAAGCATATTCTGAACATGGCCAAATAGCAGCTCACTGGAAATCATCAGCTCCCCCAAACCCCCCCGTATTAGCTACCATCAATGCAATTTGTTTTACTTATAAAATGGAGCGAATATCCTCTAGCTTGCATGATACTCCAGATCTTTTCATAAAAGTATGGTCTCCATGGACTTCCCACTTTAATGCTGAATCCCCTTTGACTACAATCTAAAAGACTCTCTCTTGAAGCTATATGTGACGTGATATTGAATTGCACTGGTTGGCATCATTCCTCCCATCTTCTTAATTCTTATCTGTTCACCTCCTCGTCCCTTTTATCAACTCTTCTTCCTTTTTCTTTGTTTTTCCCCCCTTTATCTCTTATACGAGGGTTGTTCAAAAAGTAATGCCTAACTGCTCACAACTCAAATTTTATTATTGATACAGATTTGACAATTTGCAGTAAAATACATTTTCTCCACCTCTCAACCCAAGCTGTGAATCCACTTTGGAAAAATTCCAGTGGTTGGTGTTTGACCTAGGAACATATGGCGTTTTTAACAACCTTTATGTCTTCAAAATGTTGACCCCGGAGACAGTATTTGAGAGGGCCAAACAGATGAAAGTCAGAAGGGGCCAAATCAGGACTGTATGGTGGATGTGGCATTATTGCCCACCCCATTTTGGCAATGGCCGCAGATGTTGCCATCGAAGTGTGATGTCTAACATTGTCGTGGTGTAAGATGACATTTGACAGTTGAATTGTTGACCTTTTTTTGCGGATGGCTTCTTTCAGCTTCTTAAGTGTAATAATGTATCAATCACTGTTGATTGATTGGTTTTGTTCCAAGTAATCGATGAGAATAACACCACGGCAATCCCAGAAGAATTTTGCCATGACTTTTTTGGCCTAGGTGAACTTGGGTGTTTCCATTGCTTTGATTGGGCCTTTGTTTCTGGGTCATAAAGGAATACCCAGGTCTCATCTCCTGTAATGACATTTACCATAAACATCTCAGGGTTGGCTTCAAAGTTGGTCAAAAGGTCATTGCACACTTACACCCTCTGGGCCTTATGATTCCTGGTTAATTGCTTTGGAACCCATTTAGCACATACTTTACATTATCCCAAATCATTGATTAGTGTTTCTACAGTGCCATGGCTACATTCCAGTTCATCACTGATATTTCTGATGGTCACACAACGGTCTTTCTGAATCATGGCATCGACTTTGTGTCGGTTCTCTGCTGTCACTGCAGTTGATGGTCTGCCACCACGAGGTTTGTAGCACACGGACGATTCTCCCGATTGAAAACACTTCATCCACCTTCTGACATTGCTATAGTCAATTGTAAGCTCACCATACACTTTTTTCAGTCTTCTGTGGATATCTGTAGCACTGCAGCCTTCTTTTTCCAGATATTCAATGACGGCTCTTTGTTTCATCTTGGATTCCATGGTATTTCTTGGACTACCTAAACAAAACTACATATATAGTTAGCAGACATATTAAAGTACAAAGTGACAAAGTTTCAATTAAATGTTGCGTATTATTTCAGAGTTATGAGCAATTAGACATTACTTTTTGAACAACCCTCGTATCTTTCTCGCTCTTATTTTTTTTTTCTTAGATTATTGATAATGTAATGCTCTGATATACTACAACTTTGATCACTAATTTCTGTAACTTTCAGTCGCTATTTATTATGCTATATTTTTTATTGTATACGTGAAACATTTTCCTTTATAAACAGATTTCTCAAAAAATAAATTGGCGATCTTTTACTCCTCCATCTCCACACTCTCTTTAACTCCATCCTGGATAGAGCCGTTTGGTCTCGAGAATCACTTTAGGCCATCATCCCTAAGGAAGGCAAGGACAGCTATAACTTTGCCAGCTACTGTCCCATTTCCCTACTGAACAATGACATTAAGTCTTGCTAGTAAAAAGTACTGACCTTTTAAATATCGGGCATAAACACAAACAAAAGTTTCAGGGTTTACAACCCGACACTTAGTAAATAAACCCCCTAGTTTCTATCACTAATGGCATTCAAATGGGCTGTCCCTTGTCTCCCCTTGTGTTTGCCCTTGTGATAGAACCCCTCTATGCAACTATTAAAGTTGGAAGGACTTCAGAGTAAAATATCACAGTTTGCAGATGACATCTTAATGAATTTTTTCCAGGATTTCGGTCTCCTGCATTTTCAAAATGATGCTGTCCTATGGCAATCGGCCTCTCTCGGCACGCCAGGTCTCGTGAGACTGTTAGCGCCGGGTGTCTTTTACCGAAAATGCATCTGACACAATCAGTGCAACTAAGATGCACCAACAGAATGCACTGATTAATTGACATGTGACACTTGTATATCTGTGTGCGACTGAGTCCCTGAATCAGTATATAAAGTGCTACAATGTAGCGGCCGCAGCTAATTTCATTCCAAGTTCCATTGTGCTTCATATACAGACTCAGATATACAAGTGTTGCATATAAAATTAATCAGCAGTGTCTGCAGGTGCGTCCTAGTCATTTCACATTCCGACTTAGATGCATTTCTGGGAAAAAAAAAAAGACGCCCGACGGTAGCAGAGTAGCATGGGAACTGGCCGCTCACAGGACCGCTCAGCCAGGGCTGGTACTGGAAAATAGTGCAAACCCGAACAAACAGGTCACTCGGGAACACAGTCATAGAATTGAATGGGAAGTGCCGATTGGCTAATAGCAGATAGTTGCTATGCTATGGCAGTGTCCGCTTGTAAATACTCTTTTTTTATTTTTTTTTGAGACTGCA
The DNA here is from genome assembly GCA_031769625.1 of Taudactylus pleione. Lineage (NCBI taxonomy): Eukaryota > Metazoa > Chordata > Amphibia > Anura > Myobatrachidae > Taudactylus > Taudactylus pleione. Next base: position 20,756,608 of record JAUIMM010000085.1, read on the forward strand.
ACACTCCAATGATAATGGTCGGTTTCTGATTGTTTTGGTTTACAGCTAAAACCTGTGTTTCGGAAGTTTACCCCTTCCTCTCTACATTTTCTGTACTGTCAGTTGTGACCATTCTTCCCTTATTCCATAAGGTGCATACACACACAACGATGTAAGTAATGAACGATTTTTGTTCCGTTTTTGCCTTGAAAAAGTGAACGAAAATCGTTTTACAAAGTAGTTGGTTTTACTTTACTTAATAAACGATTTTCTGTGTGTAGAAGGAAAAATGTTGCAACTTCTATTGAAAATCGTTCAATTGGCCAGTCTGACTGAACTACAAATCGACAAATGTGAACGTGCATGAACGATAATCGTTTATCGTTTTACACTGAACGATTTTTAGAACGATTGAATAACGACTTCGTTATAGTTAAATCGTTCAAAAAATCGTTGTGTGTGTACGCACCTATAGATTCCTCCCAATATTTTTGCATTTATACCATGTTACAATTAGATTTTGTATGTTCAAAGCTTGACTCTACAGATTTTGTATTATTGTACTTTATCACCTCAGTGATTAGTGCTCAGTGTATCCGAGTCTGCTTAAAAAAAAAACTTATTAAAGTTGAACAAAAACAACAGGAGAAACAATGGTTTAAAGCTTTTTTTTTTTTAAATAAAAAAGCAAAAAGAGATAGATATCCAAATCTACTACCAAAAGAAAATTAAATTTGCCACGCAAAGGTCTCTTGTGTAGACTACAAAATAAATGTATTCTCTATATGCATCATGCGCAGGTCATGTCAATGATTTGTGGAGTTCTGTTTTTTTTAACCTAGCTGTTCTGTGATAAATGTTGCTAGTTTTCCCAGCCTAAATAACCTTTAAGGATCTTATGCAGCATTATAGACTAGATAGAATCACCAGTGTCAGTTACAACTTGTGACTCATTTCAAACTACATGAAACAAGGAGACATCATACTGTAAAGCTGCTATCTATTAAAGCTAAAAATGAATTATACACATTCCTAGAGCATAAATGAATAAATCAGCATTTGTACCTAAACTTCAACTACACACAAGAAATAGGAAATGTCAGTGTCCAGCAACACCCAAACCTGTGAAATATGCAGACAGACAGCTGGGAGAGTGCGCCTCATTGAGAAAGAGGCATTTTTACATCACAGCTGCAAGTCCTTTCTAGTCAGACTGCTCCTCTCTGTCACAAACCCATTAATTTCCCTGCAAATGTTCAAACAACTGCAGTACAATGGCTGTCTAATGAAAAACAAAAAAAATACTACATATCTAATACACAAATATTTATTTATTTTAGGCCTGTAGCTAAGTAAACAGAGGTGACTTTTACATGAACAAATCAGAATCTCTACATTTTTGGAGCTAGATCCAGTTAGTACATTTTCTCCCATCATTGAAATTCAAAGTCACAACCAAATAATTTTGTAGCTTTAGGCCTCTAATACAAGGAGCTATATTTACAAAGCAGTGTGCTTTAAACTTAATGCAAGTGCCCCTTTAAATTTTTGGCTCCAACCCACCGAGAAGTGCCAGCTACCAAAGCTGCTTTGTAAATATAGCCCAAGGTGTTAGGCCAAACTGTGTCCGTGCATCACCTAATGCACCGTCTGTCCCACAGTATAAAAAGCTAGAAATACAGAATCATGGACAGAGGACCTCATTCAGACCCGCTCGCTAGCGCTGTGCGCTTGCAAGCAGCCCGATGGTTTGCGTACGTGCATGCGCACGCTTCGTTCTGCGCGTGAGCGAACTACTCTGTGCGATCACAGCCCGCTTGCTCGCCCAGCAAAGACAGCCCAGTGAAATGAGTGACAGGAGAGGCCGTTTGTGGGTGGTAACAGGGGCAGGCCACTAATTACGGTGGTGTGGAGGTGCGAACGCAGGCGTGCCTCGTGTTTCAACGCCATTTTTAAGGTGTGCATAATTAACAGGCAGCGTCATAGTACACATCACATGCCTGTTATTTACACTGAAGTCCTCGCAGTGCTTGCGGCAGGGTTAAGGCAACCACAAGCGCTGCGATTTCTACCGATGGTGCTCGATGTACCAATATTTTAAAACACTTCCTGGAGATGACGTGCGCTAGTGGGCGTCTCAACATACGCTAATGGGAGTCTGCATACACAGAGCGATTGGTCGCACAGCCAAAGTGGGTATGCTTATGCCTTGGCGAGCGTTTCCATTGGCGTCACTTTGACAAAGTTGCATACGCTGGATGCGAGAGATCGCATCTAGCGAGCAGGTCTGAATGCGGTCCAGGGTTCCTTACCTTAATATTGTTACTTACTTTGATAAAATATCATAAATATGAAATTTTAATTTTACAGACAAATTAGTTGGTAGGGGCAGAGCCGTAAATAAACTTTTTGGTGGCCTAGGCCCGAAAGAGAATTGGCACCTCGCCTTTCCCCCTATTTTTCAGATAGGAACATGAGGTGCGTGTAAGAAAAAGGGGCATGGCCTCAAGTGGAAGGGGCATAACAAATCGGATTTGTCTCATTCAATGATGAAGGGGTACTGAACCCTTTGTACCACTGTTATCCAGGTGTCACTGCCAAATACAGTGTGAATCCAATGACTGCTGACACCATGAGTTACTGCATCGGGTGACACCACACCAACTTGACACCTATATAGACTTTCAGAACCCTTCAAAATAATGGATTTAGACACCCGTCCTCTTATACCACACTCATGCACTTAACTTGAGAGTTACTTGTCATTCAGGTACATTATCTTTTATTTTAAAATCACACATTTCTTAGCAGTCATACCCAGGACCTCTCACATTGACAGACTGGAAGACTCCTGTAAGCATATGTGCAACTTCAGTTACAAACTAATTTATTTAACATACACATTTTTCAATACTGTCATACCCAGGACTCGAAAGCATCACTTCTCACATTGCAGTCAGACATTTTACATATGGAGCTATTGCTCCTTTATGGCTGATGTATATATAGTGTGCAGCCACACACTACATAAATCTGCTCAGATGCAATGCTCATTATTTTGTACAAAAGTATATGGTTTCTCATAGTTACAATTTGCAAGTTTCCCTTGCAGATAGCTCCATGTGTAAGGTGTCTGACAGCCTGTGAGATGTGATGGGTTTGAGTCTTGGGTATGACAGTATTTTAAAATGTGTGCATTAAATAAAGGAGAATGTAATAGTAAACATAATAACCTGGAATTTGCAATCCTGAGGTGGTCAATTCAGTACTTGATTTTTTAAGTAAGAGGGATTAAATAGTTTTCCCCATGCAAAGATTTGGAAACTCCACTAAAAAAATCCTGTATTTGTCCCGATTAAGATCCCATCACTTATTATTACAGACTAGGAATGGTTATTGTGAGACTCCAATGTTCTAGTGCAGAGGTTTCTAAGCTCCGCCATTACAGTCCAGGTTCTAATGGTAAGCATGCTTGAGTCCAGACAATTAAATCAAATTGACTGAGGTACTAATTAAGTCACCTGTACTCAAGCAGGGATATAATTAAAACGTGGACTGTAATTTGGGAACCTCTGTTCTAGGGTGTAAGGAAGGGCTGCCGCTAATAGGATACCTGATGCAGAGCTGTCAAACGATCCATATTGGATTCATGGATCATGGCTTCAAATTGACAATAGTTCCCAAACCTCCTACTGCTCTCTAGCCAAACAAGCTGCCGTAAACATGGCCCTCTGAAACGTACACAGGGATGGAGGTGGGAGAATCTAGTGGACATATATCATTCAGTCATCAAACTCAGCCACCAGGCTACTCCTTAGCCAGGTCCACCACCATCTTCCAAGCCCGAATGGTGCCACAGGGTACAAGCACCCCTGGTATGCAGTCATTATGTCAACATTCAGAATGTTGACATGGGGTCTGATTCAGATCCACGCGCAAATGCAGCGGAGATAACTCACGGATCACAATTGTGAATATATGCTAATGACTAACCCACCGTCCAGTGCTTACAGACGCCCACTGAAAGCAACTCACATCCGCCGCTCACGCACAAAACCGGAAATATCGAATGCAGGTCAGGCAATCATCAGCCTACTGAGTAAGTCTAAGGTGCCGCAGACACAGCGGGTCTCCAGACACGCAAAAGGCTCTCCTGCTGCAAGCAAGGATGCCATGGCTAATTTATGCACGCCCGACAGTCTTTAAAAAGTCTGAAACGCCTGCGTTCTTCTAACTGCCCCCAGTTACCTGCCCCAAACGCTGACTACATGTCACTCACTTTGTGGAGTGAATCCTCTGTGTGTAGGTGATCACAAAACAATCGCTGTGCGTGCGCTGTGCGGCTTTCACGCATGCACAATGGCTAACAATTGCTCAAACTGCATAAATATCACATTGCGTGCAGATCTGAATAAAGCCCACAATTTGAATGATGGATAAACTGTCAACAATCACAGTGGACAATGTCGATATTGCAAATGTCAAGCGTGGATTATAGTGTTAGGGTTTGGCAGCGATCAGGCTTAGGGCTATAATCACTTGAAAATGCTATGTTGCCAGGCAGACTGCCGACATTCACAATGTTGTCAAAACATCCATATCGACATTCTGGTGTTAACATTTTGTACCATGTCCGTAGCCCTGTGTGTGCAAATTGTGCACCCAATGCCCCTGATAGGTGGTGACCCCTTTCTGCACAGTACATCCCTAGCATCCAGGGTCAATCCTGTCATCCATTTGCTTTTGGTCCGGCCTCCATTACAAGTAGACTGCTAGTGTACAGTAATACCTGTTATTTGTCTCTTCTCTACTATTCCAATTACATGGCAGTGTCTGCTATTATTGCTGTGCATTGTTATTAACTGTCCTAGACAGGTTGAGGTATTTAGTGCATACACATAGCCTCATTGGTTCCAGTTGTGGTTACACCAGGTTAGTTTGTTGTGGGCCTGTGTGTTCTAGTTGTTATATAGGCTGCTGTGGGTAGCACAATCTGGTGAAGGAGACGAGTTAGTGTAGCCTGTATGGGTGGCCGGACTCTATGGATTAGGCGCTGAAGTGCAGATAAAAGCATAAGCAAGGTGCCAAGACTCTATGTTCGGTCTCTCCCTGTAGGCCAAGTCCGTTTGACACACGTGGGTGCTAAGACAGCCTGAGGGCAATTTCCAAAGGGCGGCTGGGTTGTCTGGTGGGCGGTACTGGATATAAACCAACCCTCCTACGAAATAGGTAGTTTCTCTCTGTGTATGTGCAGTTGCCTGGTCCTCATTAAGTTGATATGTGACACTTGTATATCTGTGTGTGACTGAGTCTGAATCTGTATACGAAGCACAACTGAACTTGGTATGTAAGAAAGACATGGCATTGTAGCACTTCGTATAAAGATTCAAACTCAGTCGCACACAGATATACAAGTGTTGCATATCAATTTAATCAGTGCAGTCTCATGAAGCTGTTTTGTCGCATCACATTGTGACTAAGGAGCATTTTTGGTGAAGAAGCTTGGCCGAGTCGCACAGGACCTGTCTTGCCAAGAAGGGCTGTTTTGCACAACTGCAGCAATAGTGTATGAGGACACATGTGTATATAGCAATTTCTGTAATAACGTTGGAGATGTACTAAGCTCTGGAGAGTGATAAACTACCAGCCAATCAGCTCCTGTCATGTTACAGGCTGTGTTAGCAAAAATGACAGTTGGGAGCTAATTGAAGATTGATTAACGACCAACCAATTTATCACTTTCAAGAGCTTTGTACATCTGCCCAAGAAAAGGGCATATGCAAACCAATAAATTAATCTGAAGAGGCAAGGGGTACATAGTTACTAAAGTAAGAGTTTTTAGAAGTGGAGATGTTGCCTATAGCAACCAATCAGATTCTACTTAACATTTAACTAGCACCTTCTAGAAGATAATAGCTAGAATCTGATTGGTTGCTATGGGCAACATCTCTTCTAAAAAAAATCTCACTTTTGTAAATTTACCCCAAACTCTTTAAAAGGTATCCTCCAATTAAACTTCTGTTTTATCAGTAAACAATTTGTTCAGTAGTAAATGTGTTGAGGTAAGTGAATACCTTGAATATCAGTGAGTTTAATAACAAAAGCCAATATAAATTGATTTTGCTTATCATCCCGACAGTTACAGGATATTTAATATTTGCATACCTACTAAAATCACCACTTAAGCTCATTCAGTTCCTCTACAAAAGCAAAATCCCACTACTTCATGAGGAATTATACCTCTATAAATAAAAAAATTATATATATATTTTAAGAAAGAGGGGGAAAAAAAATACCAATAATAACCATCATACTAAGAAATAGAACTGTATAAAACATTTGGTCTAGAAATGCATTTGAAATGCAGTCACAAACTTAAAATTCCTCGATGTTTGCTAAAAAATACATTCACAGTTCAGAGGAAAAAGTGCCCAGAGCATATGGCAGGAAATAAACGCAAGCATAAACTGTACTTTATTGGCAGGTAACAACATGTAGATGTGAAGATACAGATGCAGACTACACAAGCAGCACACTTCCACATATTCATAAGCGTTTTTAAATCCTTGAACCTACAGTATGCACAGCTACAAAACATTTGTAGTAGAGTATTACTTTTGTTTGGTTAAGATTTTGAAGTGTTATTTGTAAGGTCTTCCTATATTATGGCTTCAGTCTCTTTTTGGACAATCTATAGAAAACATGTACCAGAGGCATACAAAAGAACAAAAAACCCCAGAAAGATGTAGAGCTAAAATAAGTCATGTACCATTGATTGAAATAAAGTGATCCTTACAAGTATCTGTAGAAGTAAAATGACGAAAGTTCACAAAAATATCAGAAAGACTTATGCATATAAGGCTTCACAATTAAATGACTTTAACCCTACTCTACCCTTGACTTTACCACTTTCTTGTTCAACATTAGTGGCACCATGGTCCTATACTGTATATAATGGCATATACTACAGAGCAGAGTTTTACGCCACACTTTTCTAGCCAATATTTGCCAAAATCTGGAGGCGTTAAAGGTTAATTTGTTAGCATATTAACATTTCTTACTAATTGGTGTGTAGAATCCTCTGGCTTATTTTTTGTTTTTTTAAACTCTTATTTGGATATTTTAGAACAGAACAAATAATTACTGAATAGTATTATGAAGCATTACAGGATATGGTCATTTAAAAAGTTGTAGTACAGTGAATTTTTCTGTGAGAAAGATATTTCCAGATAGGTCACAAGAGGACACACATTGTGAAGAGGTTATGGGAAAAACACATTAAATTGCTGTATCTCTTAAACATAGGGGTTCTCAGAGGCGCAGTGTAATGTAAAACAGCATTTACAAGAATAAGGCTCATACAGGGCATATGAGTAGGTTAGAGGCAACATCAGATGAGGATACATATTTTCATGTTTGCCTGATACTGCTTTTATACCGAAATTCCGGGCCTGACCCGGAGGTTGGAACAGAGTTCCAATCCGGATCAGACCCGGAATTTCCCCGGCATCAACACAGGAACCGGGTCTGCAGAGACCCAGCTTTTCCAACTTTGAAGTGAATGCTTGGAGATTACGTCATCTCCAAGCGCCACTGAAGCCGGCCAATCGGCAGGCATGCAGCACAATACAGGTCACCATGACCCAGATCGTGCAGTTTACACTGCAGGGTTTCACGGGTTATTCCCCTGTTAAACCCTGCAAGTTACCTGGGTTGGATTGCCGGATCACTCGACCCGGCAATCCAACCCTTTCCCCTTTTACACCAAGTAGCTTCCCGGGTTAACCCTGCAATAACCTAGATTTTAGCTCTGGTGTAAAAGGGGTATGAGAGTAAAACGCATTTTCTAGTCAGTAGGTAAAATGCACAACCCTTCTCCCTAACTAATAGAGCAACTTGGTCCTTCACCCCGACATGCATGACATACTGCATCTTACACCAGGCCTATTGAATTCTCTTTTTGAGGGTCTGGAGCGATATGAATGCAGGACCAAATACCAGAGGACTTCTGCAGTTTGGTTCTACATATTGTGCCGAATTAACCACAAATCCAGTCTAGACTGGATAGCTAAATCTGCTTGCAGTGGGCAGATTAAAAGGAATGGATGGCAAAGTGGATAGTGCTGGGATCGTGGGTTGATTTTTACCAGGTCCTACAGTATTTGTGCAGAGTTTGAATGTTCTCCCTGGTTTTTGTGTGCATTTCCTCCGGAAAATTTGGCTTCATCCAACAGTACAAAAACATAATGGCAGCTTAACTGGCTTCTGGAGAAATTAACCCTGCTAGTGATAGTGCATTTAGATTTTAAGTGTCATCAGGGCAGGGACGGACATGAATGATTCCATTTTCTCTGTAAAGTGCTTCACAATATGTAGGCATTCTAGAATTCCTGTAAAGGTTAATAAATGTACAAATAAATTAATGCAGATTGGTGACTGAAGTAGACTGTCACAAACTGCCGGACAGAGGCTCTTACTTGCCGAGTCCGGTCACTGGCTCCTTCTTCCCTTGCAACAGGAGTTGCCAAACAGCAATTCACGGGCGCAGCCATTTTGCTTTCATTTTCATGTGCAACTGACCAATCACATTCAGGGATGACTGGATAGGTGAGCAGCATCAATCCTGGCCAAGCAGAGGCAGCCTATTTAAACAGTTCCTATGACTTATTGTCTGAACTTGAGCTCCAGTGTTCCTGCCTTTTCCTTTTGGAATCCTCCTGGAAAGACTCAGAAATTTGAAGCACTATTCTATTCCAGGCATCCCCGTGTTTTCAAGATTCATCCATGTCTCCTCCTGGAAATCTCCTTGTGAATCTTCCAGTGTTTGCTCCAGCAGCAATCACAGTGCACAGTCTCTCACTGCTTCTGCAGTCCAGCAGCTACACCTGTGCTTTAACCCTTGCAAATACAGTGCATAGTTTCTCACTGCTCCTGCAGTCCTGCAACTACATCCAGGCTTTAACCCTCAATCTACTCTACTGTGTCTCTCCAATTCTATACCTTCAATGGCTCTCACAAGAGTGCAAATGTTCTATTTCTCTCACCAGTTTCATCCTGACCTTGTCTGGGCGGCCGTGTCCTCTAGACTCGATATTGTTAAACAGGATACACACTGAGTGATGTGTACCCAGCCGATATGTCGGCCCGACGGGCTGACATATCGGATCCTGGATACACATCAGAACGAGGTAATGAACGACAGACCTATACCTAGTTTCGTCCTTCATTACCTGCAACGGGACTGCTTGCAATATCGTGCGGTTGGACGTGTAGCACGGCCAACCAGACGATGTCACCAGCGGCTGTGGGAGCACACATATTGGACGTACACACTGAGCGATGCGGCCGAAATGTCGTTCCAATTCAGCCAGAAACTACATATTGTTCTGACAGTCTGTGTACCTAGTTTTAGACTCTGCACATCCACACTAGCAGTGCTATTTAGGGTAAACTGGGACAAGGGTTCACTTGAAATCCCTAGGTCATTATTAGGGATGGCCATCGGTGTGGTTACCATCGATGGCTACCAACTATGCAATGGATGACCATCTATGGTTTCACCAATCGATGGACATCCCTGTTTTTTTGTCTGGTTGGCCTGTGGGGCAATCAGAATCTGGGGACGGGGCTTTGTGGGTGCTGGGGGCAGAGCTATGCGTGGTGTCCCGACATTGTAAAATAAAAAAATCAATTTGGTTATGCTTAGACATCGATGGAGGGAAACCATCTGGTATTTGACATTGGACAAACCATCGATGGTTGATGGCCATTCCTAATCACGATATAGATTGGTTGTATACCATGGTGAATACTCAATGTTTACTCAGCTAAAGAACATGAAGTGCAATAGCCCAAAACCCTTTATTCCAATCTTATTGAATGGTTTCTGTGAAGTCTAATAGCAGAGAAATGGTTATAGACCGGTCTGCACAAATCCCTACTAACACATAAAAATGAAACGTTCTATGTCAAACCTTTGAATCGATTGACTTAACAATTCATACAAATAGTTTACAGTCCAGGTTAGAATATAGGCTGTGTTCTCCCATAACTCCCATTCCCTTTCCCGTTTCTATTAGGTACTGGTGTACCAACTTCAACGCACATGCACGGCTAGGAACTTGCCATGCAGAGCACATAATAGAAAGATCTGTAGTGCTGAAAGTCACGTGGGAATTACACGCAACCCAGAATAGCTAACTTAAAATGCACTTTTCATTCTATACATACAATTAAAGACATATACATACCAAATATGTAAAAAAAAAAAAAAAATCCCCTTTCAATTTCAGTTTGATGATGTTTGGTCACGGACTTGCCCGGGCGATGCAGGATACTTCAGCTAGTGTCCCATAAAATGAAACTGAAATTAATTGTAATATCAGTACTTAAACCTATCTGATCACTTCAAATCTTCGGTGTATCGATGGAAGTTGGGGTATTACTATTTTGTTTTGTTGTTGCTTAAATGTAACTAACATTCTGTTAATTTAGAAAATCATTCAGATACCTCTTTTAAGCACAGTTATATTTCTTAGCGCACTAAGAGTAGTTCAAATATGCCTGACCAGGCAATACTATATCTCCATGTTTACTGCAATAATACACACTAAAATACAAATTCTTACTTCTTACAAGTAAGTCAATAAACGTGTCCACCTGGAGTGAAGTAGACTGTCCTGCCTGGATCTTACCGATATCTAGAATTGGACATAAAGTATACAAGTTATTCTCAGCATGCACTGATATCTTTACTACCTACAAAAAAAACATAGTAAATCATTTAAGGAATCTGAGGATTTTCATTGTAAAGTAGTCAGTGCTAAGGTCCTTCTCCCCTGTGAATGCAAGTCATAAAGAGTGGCAACTTAAAGCTAGGTCTTTTTTTATTGTGAGTAAAATTAGATACCATCTGGTAGTAATAAAGCAAAGAATAAGTGCTACTTTTTCACCCACAAAATTAGTATATGGGTATTCGTTAATTATCTGAAAGATCCCACTAGATACCATATATGGCCTCTTCAGTGGCTATGTTGCTGAAATACTGACTATAGGAATCTGATAGACTAAACCATCTTGTTTGATCTGATCTGCAACAAAGTTTATATTCTTGCAAACATTAAACACATTTTTACCTTCAAAAAGGCACCCAGAGCTCATTAATAAAAGTGCAAGAGAGGTTTTGTAATAGTACGGTTGGAGCAGTGACGTGCGGTGAGGTCAATGGCTGGAGAGGCAAACATGGAGTTCGGTCTGGGTGCTGGGAGCATGTCTCACCCCCTACTCACTAACTCTCCCCTCACTACACTAAGCTTCAGTGTCCATTGGTTTTCCTACCTGTGTCTTCTCTTGCTGCTGCTGCTGACTGAGCTCCAATCTCTAAACACTGCAGTGCACTTTCTGGTCACATGATACATGCAAGATGTGCATCAGTGCTCAAGGCACGTCCCCATACTCAAAAGGTATGCCTCTATTAGCTCTTTCTGTGCAACTTACTGCCCGTGGTGTGGCCCCGCCCCTGGCTCTGCAAGCAGTGTCTGACTATACAGAAGCGAGGCTGAGCTGTTGCTGCCTCATCTCTAGTCTCCCTGCAGTCCCAGGAAGCTCCACGAAGCTGGTGAGTGACAACTATAAAAATGATTACAACAAACAAAGAAGATGTTTATAAGTTATAAATATCTTCTCTATTCTAAACATTTTTATATCAAATCTCAGGAGTATGACAGGGGAGGCTCTGCCTACCCTGACTGCACATCCCTGGGCTGGAATATAATAGAGTGAAATTTTCTGGCCATTTTGCCAGCTGGATGTAATACCCAGTGTATTGGAGGGTGAGAGTGCGTACCCCTCCTTCACAAATAGGCAAGTCCTGGGAAGAGTTGTGCAGATTGGGGGTGTTCCTGAGAGGGTTGTATCATTTATATTACTCTTAAAGCAGGATTTTGATTTCTGGGATGAGAATAATAACTTATATGAAACAATGGAAAGGATACGCTCAGGGGTCCGCATTTTGCTGGGGAGGGGAGGCTGCATTGTCTTTCTAAGTACAAAGGCCTGGATTTTTCCACTATTATTGAGATGCTGTCAATATCCCAATACACAAGATTAAAAAAAATTTGCACACACAAAAGGAGACATATATAATAGAAATTATACTAATGTCCCCTCGTATGCCTACTTAACTTTGGACCATTTAAAAATAGCCTTTCCAATGATCTGATTAAAGACGATAGCACACTGAATTGATTGGTAGCTTCCTTACCCTGTTATTACATTCAGTTAACATTGGATGCTGAAGTGCTGGCTATAAAAGGAAACTAACTTAAGTCTGTATAAAAAAACAAAAACTAGACAAACCTTTCTCCCCTTGCCTAGTTATAGCTCTTATAGGTTGCTATTATTACGGTTTCTAAAGAGCCACAGAGATATACAAGCCAGATTGTGAGGAAACAATGCAAGCATACAACATGGACATATAAATGCAGGCATGAAAATAAAGAATAGTGAGGCCTTTGCTCATGAGACAGCTTACACTAAAACTGGAACAAGACAAGAGGAAAGTGTGGCTCAGAGTGGAGATTGGGACAATTGTGAGGGTGCACTAGTGTTGGTAGTATAGGTGGCCATAAGCTGTAAAAAGTTTTCAGAGTGTTTAACGATATGCAGGTTGTGGGAAAGTCTCAATGGACTTGTTAGGGAATTTCAGAAGTGTGTTTAAGCAAGGAAGAAGTCATCAGAGGGGAGGAAAGGTGAAGGTCAGAGTAGATCTAAACGGGAGTGGGGGAAAGAATTGCGCGATTTGCCATTTATGAAGGGGTACCGTTATTGAGGGCTGTTTAGGCTGGCACTTTAATTGTACTCTTCAGGACCTGTAAACAGGTGCACTCGACAAGGAATGGTAAGACAGGAGGAAAGACCTATGAAAATGTATTTATTTATAATATATATGGTATCTCTCAACTCAGGAAACATTTCTTCCTCCTATTTTTGACTGTTTCATTAACAAGTACATTGTAAAACGTATATTTGATATTCCAATACGCTACTAAAAGAAGCCATATTTGACTTCCACTCCCCCAGAAGAAAAAATATAAAAATGTACTTGGTGAAAGCATTGTATATATGGGACAGTGGGCATTGTATAAAATATTTCTGATCTAAAAGGGATTCATCTAATACCTAAATGAGGATAAACTGAGCATTTTAGGATAAACATGTAAAAGTTGATACTAATAGAGGTGGTGCTACTACTAGGGATAAACCAAATGTTCAAAGTTGTTCCACGGAATATTATTCTCATTCTGCCTCTGGTCATCACATTTTCCATGTTTTGTTGGCACAATTTTGCCTTAAGTGTTCCCAGTCCTTCCCCAACCACACCACACAGCAGACTTGACAGTCGTCATTCCAGCTCTATTCATAGAACTATAAATTCTGCAAAATATGAATTTAGAAATAGAGCGAGAACTGGCACTTCACAGACTGGTAAAGCAAATGTGTAATAGAAAAGCTGTGTTGCCCGAAATCTGTGCAATTTCAATACAAACTCACTCATCTCTATGTAGTATGTAAGAAATTGAAGTCTTGTGTTGGGTCTCCCCACCATGTATAATTTAGGTGTATCAACAAACCTGCAAAGTGCTGATTGATTTTTTGGGGAGTGGTTCCAATGACCGTGGCTAGGCAGGCATCTTGAAATGCACTTGTCGGCTAAACAGATGCACGTGAGTAAATATTAAAGCATTGTGGAGCCATGTGAAGTGTTTTTTTTTTTTTTTTTAGGTTGCAACTATTACAGTCATTAGTCTCCTTTTTGTCAGTGAGTGGGGTAGTTCAAGGAAGAATAAAAAAGCAAATACTTTATTTAAGGGGAGATTCAGCGAAAAAATTAACTTATCTCCGTTTAAGAATCTTGTTAGTACTGTAGCTATATGATCTATAAAAAGCATCACTTTTGCATAGCAGCCTATATAATTGTGTAGTAGATGATATAAAAGACCCTTGTGTTATAGTGATGTAAACAATTTCCCAAGACCTCTTCAATGGAAGACCTAGGAATGGCTGGAGTCCTTCAGCGCAGTGCAGCATAATTTTGTGTCCTCACTGTGGCCAATAGGGATGCCTATTTGTATGGGCATAATTATTTCATGTAGAAGATGGCTTGTCCAAAAATGGACAGTCCACTTCATAAAAACACAATCGATTAAACCAAACAACCAATTAAATAAATAAATAAATAAAATGCACTCACATGTCTCTCATGCTTTTTGTCAAGGTGCAAGAAACTTTTTTCTTTTTGTTGTGATGAAAGATTTCAGCCTCAGTGTTTGCTTTAGTCATTAATGTAAACTTATGTTTCATAGCCAGTTCTTTTTTTATTGTTCAACTTATGCTTCTTATAGAATAAAACATTTCTCAAGTAATTAATCTTCTGTCAATTGAGTCAATTTCTCATTTGCTCGTTGAAGAACTTCTAGGATGATGGTTATAATCTTCAAATTTATGATCCTTTTTGTCTTAATGAGCTAAAAATGCTGGAACATGTGAAGATATGCACAGACAAGTCACACAATCATGTGCTTTGATACATTAGAGATAGAAACGCAGACTGGGAGATACTTTCATATGTTAATTTTACATGGGCCATGTTATAATAATGTGACATAATTTGAAATAAATGATCATCCTCTGTTGAAAGTCTACTAGATGACAGTTTTCAATGACATAACAGAACTGTTGGCTTCCTATACAAGAACGATCATAAGCGATTAAACCAATTCCTAGACATAACCTACAACCATCTTCTAGTTTGCCGTCAGGTGGCCAGCAGAATATTTGGGCTACTATGTCTTTTTTTATTTTTTTATTAACAGGTTTCTTAAACATTCTTTTACAAATAGGCTTGAACTAACTATGACTATAGATTAATGCTTGAACCACTGTCTCCCTAGTAATTATCCCTTCTTGTAGGGATCCAGGATGTACCAGTTCTAAATGTGTATAATTATTTAAACATTCTAAATAAGAGAGACTTCCCATCTGCTGCCTGTCTCTTTTTAATCTTTTGAGAAACATTCCAGCATGTGACAGAAAAATCTGAACATAAAAGCTTTACTAAAAGATGTGTTGTCAGCACACCATTTCCTACTTCACACATCCAAATAATCCATATGTTCCTAATCATCATAATTAATAAGCAATGCATTTATTGTATTTATTATGAGATATTATATCCCCCTAAATCTCCTTTCCTGATATAAGAAATTTTCAATACAATTTATAAAAATATTTGATTTTTAAACATGGCACAGTCTAGGGCATATCCAATTAGGTGCAGGGTTTACCATATGGGTTAAAGCTATTGAGATCTTCATTTTGCCTGTGCCGTTAACCCCTGTGCAAAGCGCGGTAACCCATAGATTCCATGTAAAATGTGGAATCTATGGGTTTCCCCGTGCATTAAATCCAAGAGGCTGCAAGGAAAAGCGCTTCCTTGTGGCTTAATATGCGGGGGATACACAACCTGATTGGATAGGACTGGGCCAACATTTAGCAGTGGGGTTGATAATTTAATATGCCCCTCTGATATAAAAGGTCAGCAATTAGTGCCATTGGAGGAAAAAGTCTGCAAAATAAGGGGGAGATGTAAGAAGAGGTAGGAAGTGTAATTTGCGCTATAAACACACGTTTTCATTATGTTATCTGCAAACGTAATAATTTTGCCGTTGCCATAGTTTTGAATGGTGCAGGAAAATTATTCAGATGTTATTAAAAAATAATAAGCACACTTTTGTGGCTTATCGTTTCTTACATATCAGCAGGACTGCCTAACGGTATATGTACAAACCTGCAACAGCTTTTGTGGGGGCCAGGCTACACATAAGATCTCGCAATGTTTGCAAGATCTCGACCAGGAGGTTAGACAGTGCATCAGAACTAAATGAATAACCGGACAGTCAAACAGACCAATGAATTTTATTTTATAAGATTTGTCGCTCTGTGTCACATTGCCTCGATGTAGTCTAATAGTTATTTAGTATTGAAAAAGTAAGCTATATAAGATTTGGCAGTATTACTTTTGCTGGCCATACGCTACAATTATCGGGACGATCCGCCCGATATCGGCGGATCGCCACGATAATTGTAGCGTGTGGGGGGGCGACCGAGGGTTAAATATTGCTCGGTCGGGCATGCTGGATTGTCCAGCATGCCCGTCCGATGCGATATTACCCGGTAAACTGTCGGCCACATCGGGCAGTGTATGCCCAGCGCAGCCGACAGACAGACATTTCCTGTGTTCCTTCCTACGGAAGGAACAGGGAAATGTCTCCTGCCCCGGGGGCGAAGCGCAGATGTCTGCCGAATACACTGTGAGAGAAATCTCACAGTGTATGCCAGCGACTTCTGCGGCTGGCAGCCGGCCAGATAAAATGTCTGTCGGTCTGACAGACATTTTATCTGGTAGTGTATGCCCAGCATTTGAGAGCTGTGGGAGATATTGGCTAACAACAACAAACAAACTTCTATATATACATACACATTTATAGAACACCTATACTGACATTCAGAATTCAGAAGCCGACACATTCTTCATATTTTTTTTTTTCCAATGTGTTTTATTTAACATATTTCAAAATACAGTCATACTTAGGTCTCTAACCCTTCACCTCACACTTTGCAGTCAGACACCTTACCAATGGAGCTATTTGCTCCTGCATTAGAAATGTGTGAATTCTGATGATCACACATCCAATCCCCTGCAGTCAGACAATACAGAGTACTGCTCTGCTGCAATGGTTTATACTGACAATTACAAGCAGCTTCCTAGATTTAGAAATCACAGATTTCTAGTGGAGGAGCAGTGTCTGATTGCAAAGTGAGGCGATAGGTTTGAGTCCCATCTCTTCCATTGGGCTTGTTGGGCTTGTTGGGCAGTTGCCCAAGGGCCCGAAGCTTGTAGGGCCCGTCAACCAGCCCCGCTGCAGCAGCGACCAGTTGGTAAATTTGTTACATCTTTATAAGCCGCCCGCACTGTATTCTGATCTAATCTCCCCCACCCCATTTCCCCCCCTCCCCGGTGACGAGTACTCACGTCAATCCCAGTTTCACTTCATCCACTGGCTTCTTACCAGTCAGACAGAGTCTCTCTGCAAGTGTGGGAGGTCTGATGGGCATGCAGGAGGGTTTAATTTTATTGACCATTTACATTTTTTTTTTTTCTTTTCGTGAATGGGTGGGTAGGGGCCCCAGTGCATTGCTTTGCCCAGGGCCCACACTGCTGTTAAGACAACCATGTGTATAACAGTATTTTAAATTAAGGAGATTGTGGAGTAGCTACATATAGATAAAATTTACAGGCTTCCTTCGAAGGAGCAAATGGCTCAATTGACAAGGTAGTCAAGCAAGGTAGTGTGAGGTGATAGGTTTGAGTCCCACGTATGACAGTATTTTTAAATGTGTTAAATTAAGGAGAATATGAATGAAGGTGCTTAGGGTCAGAAGGGGTGGAGATGTCGGGTCTCACAGAGATGCAACAAGAAAGAATCGCTGGAGCAGCAGAGCAGGGAAGGTGCTTCGCCAACCCGGCACCCCCCTACACTTACCGGCCCTGGATCCACCTTACTTCTTATATAGCTGAAGACTCTATTGTCCCTCACTGGCACCTTTCCTGGTTACATGTATCCTTACACCAATGTAAGGATACATGTGCCATGTTTGATAATTACATCAAAACATGGCATAGAATAAAACGGTAGGTATAATGGAAAAAACCCAGGTAAGCAAATTGAATACTGTTGATCCCTCAACTTCCAGATAAAGAGTGATTTTCCCCTCAGGGATGGCTCCTAAAGGCCCATACACACCGGATGATAAAATTGAATGATAACAATATCGTTCATATTGTCCAGTGTGTATGCACCGAGCGATCTATGATGCGCGCTCCCGCAGGACGATAGCGATATCCCCCATTGGCTGAACATGCAGCTCAATCTGGGGATATCGTTAACGATGCCATGCTGCCTAATGCAGCATGGTCCCGCTCCCTTGACTTCGGGACTTGGGTAACATTACTCAAGCATGAAAAAAAAATGTTTGCAATTATTGCCCACCACACAATGCTATGCAAATAAAACACACATGCATGGTACTACACATAGGACTTTGTCCTACTGATTACTCCGGATATCAATGTCAATTTTTTACAATCTCATCTCCAAATTTTCTACAATTCAACACTCTCCAACTTTCCTAACAACCAGGTTGTGACCAAGCACATGAGGCAGACACACTACAGAAAACTAAGAAACTTCATAGTGAAAAAAAATAACTTTTTTTTTATGGCGCGAATGTATAGAAATAAATTATTATAAATTGGTTCAGCAACTGTCGCTGCACTTATAACACAGGGCCTGGCCCCCTGTTATAGTTGCTATTTATACAGATAAGAAAATAATAAGTGCGCTGTTCAGGTAGCTGTATATATATATAAAAAATGAATTTATTTTGAATTATACAGCAATGAGCTGATCAAATTACATATATAATTATAAACAATAAGAAATCTATATAAAAGCTGGCTAACAAACATACACCCAAGAGCAATATATTATATATAATATGAACCTGTGGCCACAGTATATTGAAACTTTAGCATGCTTAGATCATCACTTGAAAAAAAGGGTGTTTCTTTTTCCCGTTTAATATATGCAGAATGATGCAGTCATAAGTAGAAAAATATAAAATATATCCTTTGTCTAAAAGATCTGAAAATAAGAGACAGACAAGATAGCAGCAGTTAGTAGCAGCAATTGTTTAGCACAATGCCCACATTAGTGCCCATTTTACACAATACCCACATTAGTGTCCATGTTACACAATGCCCACAGTAGTAGTGCCCCTAATACACATAATACCCACAGTAGTAGTGCCCCTAGTACACATAATACCCACAGCAGTAGTGCCCCTAGTACACATAATACCCACAGCAGTAGTGCCCCTTATACAATGCCCACAGCAATAGTGCTCATTACACCCCTTATGCAGTGCCCACAATAGTAGTGCCCCCAGGAGTGGTTCCCCTTATGCAATGCCCCCAGTAGTAGTGACCCTTACACAAAAAAAACCCCAGTAACAATACTTACCTTAAGCCCCGCCCCTGTGTCCGCTGCTCCTCGGAACTATGGGTGAGACATCATGATGTCTCTTCCATAGTGCACACTGCGGAGATGGAAGCCGGAGCTCAGGAGTGAACTCTAGTCTCTGGCTGCCGCTGCGGGGAAGGAGCCGGGCGCCCGCTGGTAACAAAATCTCAGTAGGCGCCGGGCTGACAGGCTGGGTTAGGTGGGGCAGAGGAGGAGGAAATGGTTCATTCTCCTAATAGAACTGACGGAACGCAGTTCCGCCCCGTTCGGGCGCACTTTAACCCCTGCATATGAGAATTACAATGTAACAATGTATGGCTATGTGCACCTGCTATGAGGTTTGATTTTTATGGATAGAAGGTTTTTGCATACAGTATATAGTTTCTAATTTTTCAGTAACACAAGGAATACTTTTCATGTTTCTGCAATATTGTGTTACTTATTTTTGTTTTTTGAGTTATGCAGTTGAAGTGGCTGTGGAAACTATGGATTGTGGTGTTGTAGTTTAATATCTCGAGTGTTTTTCTCATTCATTCTTACTCTACTCCCCATCACATATTTGATCACTTTACCTTCACCCACTTTCCTTAAGTCATATACCTGCAAGCCCAATAACAATTTTTTGGACTCCCAGTTATGAAAGGACTTTATCCTTTGTTTTTGTTTTTTTATATATTTTATGTGTTATGCTGAGACTTTTTTTTATATTTAGCAATATATATAATAAATGTTCTTTTTTAGACTGTGCTCTTCTTTTAGAGGTTACTTAACCTTTATATACACTATATTTACTCTCAGCAAGCACCTTTCTACTAATATATCATTAAAATTGTTACCAGTGCCCAGAACACTTCCTTTCCCCATTTTTTTCCCTAACATACAATTATCTGACATATACGGTCAGATAATTGGTCTGTCTTAGTTGCTGCTTGGTCACGGTGCAATTATAGGGCGAACCGCAGACGATATGCTAATTGGGACAAAAATTGCAGTGTATGGCCACCTTTAATCAGAAGTATGCAGTTATGTCATGTATAATATACTTCAATTGTTTTATATATGTCTCTGTTTAACCCAATCCCAGGAGTAGCAACTCCATTAGACAAAAAAAGGATGTAAGAGGCCTTTCCATAGAGGCCATGCAGTTTCTTAAGATAGAGAAGAAAATAATTAGTGCGCTGTTCAGGTAGCTGTATATATATAAAAAATGAATTTATTTTGAATTATACAGCAGTGCTAATAAAATTACATATATATTTATAAACAAGAAGTCTATATAAAAGCTGGCTAACACGCTACAAATGTATATTGAGATTTCTGGTGCGTGATCAGCCCTGCTGAAAGTATTTGGGGTGCTTAAATGGTCTCAGTTGGTGCTATTTTGCGTTTTTGCACAAGTGGTAAAGAATAGCATTTAGCATTTTTTTTTGGCAAAAATAAGTAGTCCCAGCAATTTTGGGGAACATGAAAATGGGTGTTAGCATGTTTAAAAGTCACTAAAGTGCATTTTAAAACATGAAAAACGCACCTTCAACATGCACCTGCAATCAAAAACAAAGCATGGGCATATTTGGGGGACCCCCTGGGAGTAGATTTCGCTAGTTTTTAAGTTTGTACCACAACTTTGGGTTTTTTTTTCACCCCCAAAACGAAAAGTACTTTTATGGGGTGTTAAGTATTTTTAAAAATGTTTTTGATGCAGTTTACCTTTGGGGGACTGTCCCAAGGCTGCAGGGGTGTTCCCGCAACTTTGCACCCTAAACCCCCAATTGTGCATTTTTTCCGCCTCCATTCACAGGCGAATCTTTTCCGCTGGTTACAAGGTGCAGACTTTTCGCACCGGCGAAAAGTCTTTGCAATTGAATACGGGGAAAAGTTCTCGCCTGGCGAAGTGACGTCACTGGCGAGGACTTTTCGCCGGTATATGAATACGGCCCTTAAAGAGAAAGACAATAAAAAATACATTCATGCAAAACAGAAAGAAAACCCTAAACAGTGGCAAACGCAGGATTTCTAGAGGGGGGTTTCCAAATGCGTGATTTTAGAGTGAGTGTGGCCAGTCCATGAAGAGGGCAGAATTAGCACTTATCCAGCTTTAATATGCTACATACAAAGTAAATTGTGTTGCATATTTCCAGTATATACTATATACAGGACTAGCGATCACAGTAAGCCATTAGATGTGGCAGTAGGTCCATCCTGTCTGAGCTGAATGTTTTTTTTCAGACGTGGGCATCATTCCAGAGCATTGGAGCAAGTCCAGGGGTCTGTGGGAGCAGCAGAAGAACCTAGCACTGCCCTGGACATATATGTACATATTGTCTCCTTGTACACTGGATAGTGTATTATTATACAGTAGTAATAATTAACTCTATTGATGGTCTATAGCAGTGCACCCCTAACAGTGCATGTTTTCCAGATCTCCTAGTTGGTGCACAGGTATATTTATTACTGGCTGACACATTTTAAAAGATACACAGGTGGTGCTAATTATTTCATTTGTGATACTGAACAGAACATGCAGCACTAGTAACATTGTATTATATTACCATTTCTATTTCTATTGTGGTCATGGTGTGTGCTGGGGAGGGGGGTTTCCAGGCAGACGGAAACCCCCCCCCCTGCGTTTGCCTATGCTAAAAGAGAAAAGAGTTCAATGTCATGTTAAACATAATGAATCTGTTTGTCCTATTGATCAAATATCTGCTTTAACAGGTACTCTAAAGCCTTGTATTCACTGGTATTGCTTTCACATTTGTACCACAAGTAAAAATGCATACATTTTTAATAGCCATTGAAGCCGACTTCTCTGATGTGTTTACCTGTTGTAACTAAATATGAAGAGCAAGATGGATTCAGAGCAATGAAATGCAAAACACTCTCATCATCAGGTCTTATCACACCTGGGTACATTATCATGGTAGTATTACAACCCCTAGTAAAATGCAGTGGCATAACTAGGGTATTTGGAGCCCAGGGTAAGATGAAAATGGAGCCCCCCTGCATGCAGAAAAAGTGGGCGTGTCAACATGACACCACCGTTTCTCGTTACTCTGGGAACATTCCTTTCCATTCCATATGCACCTTAATGACCCCAGTAGTAGTGCTGCTCATGCAATGTCCTCAAAAGCAGTGTTCCTCATGCAATGCCCCCTGTAGTGGTGCCCCCAGTAGTAGTGCCCCTTATGCAGTGCTCCCAGTAGTAGTGCCCCTCATGCAATGCCCACTGTAGTAGTGCCCCTTAGACAGTGCCCCTGTAGTAGTGCCCCTTATGCAATGCCCCCTGTAGTAGTGCCCATTATGCAGTGCCCCATTAATGGCCATTATGCAGTGCCCAATATATAGTGCTCCCAGTAGTGCCCCTTATTTTCAGTGTCCCCAGTAGTGCCCCCAGTGGTGCTCAATATATAGTGCACCTTAGAGTGCCCCTTATACAGTGCCCCCAGTAGTGCCCCCAGTGGTGCTCAATATATAGTGCACCTTAGAGTGCCCCTTATACAGTGCCCCCAGTAGTATCCCTTATGCAGTGCCCCCAGTAGTGCCCTAGAGTACTCCCAGCAATAGTACACACAAAAAACACAATTTACTTACCGGAATCCACGCTCCCGTCCCGCTCGGTATTGTGGAGTCTCTCCCTTCACCCAGTGCGGGAGCCGGAAGGCGGACCTCATGAGTGAGCTCCGGCCCTGGGTGCAGCAGCCAATAAGAGTCTTTCCAACTCTTATTGGCTGCAGTGCTAAAACAAACACACCGCTCCGGCGCCTTTGTTATAATGTGTAGTGCCGCGGACAGCACGTGCCCTGGACTGCGGCTCGACCTCCCGTTACGCCACTGGTAAAAAGCATGAATTTAGAGCATCAGTGTATCTGCGGCCATAGGACGTATTGTGGGCATTAATATGGCTTTAGCAAGATTAAAGAGGACGACTTCTTTCATGGAAGGCCTGTTATGGTCGCACATGCATAAATCTAGGTTATATCAAGCAACCTACTCTGAAGAAATGTATACCATTATCACATGTGGGGTTTTTCTGTAACCCATCAATGGATGGCAGTTTTTAACCCGACTGACAGTTCAAGCATGAGGCCACTACCAGAGAATGAATGACAAGCTATGTGGGGGTGTGTTGAGGCACTAGACAGTCCTTTATCCTCCTCCTTCTCTATTCGCGCTCTCTATAATGCTCTGTGTGGTGAAAGAGGGAGAAAATAATTTTCTAACCTATCCAGAAGTTATTGAACAGAGAAAGATGCTGTATAACCACTGTTTGGTGCACGCTGCTCTTCCTCATTAGCAAAGAGCATGAAGCGGGACATATCTGTCATGACAGGTTGGGCCAGTCCTCCAAAATCAGTTAACTTAATTTAACATGAGCATAATGAAGCTAATTCCAAAGGATAAAAAAAAATATATTGTTTAAATTAATATGAAGTGATACAGGTGTTCTTAAATTATTGGAAGTTACTCAATCAAAACTTTTTTGAAATGAGTTTGCTCTGTGTTTTTCTTATTAGTAATCAGATTTCGTGCGACTCAGCTTGCGCCTAGGGTCTTTTTCTCCAGCAAATTTTTTTTTTCACTAGAACATAGCCAGGTTATTCCTTTTGATGTCCCAGCATCATGCAGACTTTGTCCGTTGACTACATTTGTACAGATGTGTCCTCTTGCATCTTTGGCGATCGCGCTGCAAATGTGCGCACTCATCGTGCCTTGCGATTAGACGCAGCTGCATGCGCCACACTATGCCATGCCACGTTGGCACCCTGCAATCCTATGGAGTCACGGGTGCCACTGCAGCACACATACCCGTTCGTGTATGCGTGACTCGCGCCATGCATGGCGCGATCTCCCGCACAAGCAGCAAAGATGTAAGAGGACACATCTGTACATACGAACATCAGGCCTGATCAGAGATGTACGCTAATCCGATGGTTAGCGCATATCTGATTGTTTTAGGACTGCGCATGCAGCAAGGATGTATCCATTTCCTCCAGGCACCACTATTTCCTCCAGACACCTCCTACAGCAATTACATTTTGTTGGACGGTACTGAACAGCCACTTCTGTGTGGCTCTGCAATACAATCCATCTCTAAATCAGGCCCATGGCCCATACCATTATCATAGGTTCAACCAGATATACACAGAAAAAGAAGCTGTGGGGCAGGGCAGACATATCAAATTCTCTGATCAAATTATTTTGTATTGTTAAACTGCAGTTGCTGTGATATACATTTTTTAATTAATAATATGATTTCCTTTAGATTTAATGAAAATTTTGCCCCACTATTTTCACGGTAATCCAGCCCCTTCTCCCACCTGGTTTTCTCCAGTTACTCTTCTCTTGCTTACCTGCAGTCCTCTTTACCCCTAGTTCTCTCCAGCCCCCTTCCCTCTTGATTCCCACAAACCCTCCCCTCCTCCTCTGGTTGCCCCCAGTCACCTTTACCCCCACCCTAGTTTTCTCCAGTCCCCTCTACCCACCACCATTCTCTCCAGTCCGTTTTACCCCCACCAGGTTCTCTCTAGTCCCTTTTACTCCCAATTTCTCTCAAGTCTGCTTTACCCCCCAGTAATCCCCAGTTCCCTTTCTCCTTGGAGCCAGGTGCTGGATGGGTACATCCTTTATTGTGTCGGTCGCATGCATCTCTATGTGACCACAGAGCTTGGTAGCGGCCAGACCATGATAATAGGGTTCCCCTGTATGTCTGTACCCCACTGATCTGTTCATGGCAATGTATATCATTGGTGTCACAATGCCCTTGAAATCTATGCGCTAATCTGTCGGTTCTATGGAAGTAAAAGATAATAAACTACTAGAATGACTGTTACCTATTATTTCTGCCACATTCATATAGTATGTCACTGCTGGCAAACTGCTGCTAGCAAATGAGATTATTGATTCAGAAAAACAAAATGTACATAACTAGAAAGTAAGCATTTCTAAAAGAAATGATATGAGGTTATGTTGTGCTACTGCATCTGAAGATGTTAATTCGTGTAACAGGTCAATTCTAAAAATCCGGGGATTATTATAGAGGGATTAGAACAGTGGCCCTGATTCAGAGCCGGACGCTATTTGCGCTCGCTCGTTCATTAAAAAGGGGTGGCTATTCAAATGAATCGTTCGCACTTTGCGGTCTGTTCACGCCTCTATGTCTGAACGAGCGAACAAAACTTGTGGTCGTAATTTTGAAAAAGACGACCCCTGGCCGCTCGCACCATACGTCATGTCCGCTATTTAATAGATTAATCGAGTACATCGACCAGCGTATGAACTGCTCGCTATTCTTGTGGTTTTCGGCCGCACTGACTGGTTCGCGCATGCATATTAAAATCTGTACGCATGCGCAGATGTGCAAACATCGCTCATAACGAACGAGCGGACGCTTACGGGCGGCTCTGAATGAGGGCCAGTGTTCCAAGTACTGAAAAGATAATGTCACAAGTGCAAAAATTATATATAATGATGCCTCTAATCCCCCAACTGTCAGAATTTACAATTCACCAGTGATTCCAACTCTATAAAATTATCTCCTTTCTCTAATCCAGAATTCTTCTCGCTATTCAGAGACATCTATAGAGTTTACATTTAGGTAAATTAGATGCCTGTTGTGGGAAATGCCCCAGTTGTTAAATCCTTGTGTGTTTATTCCCCCCGCCTAACTACCAGTAGAAATCGAATATAATTAACATGGCATAAGTGACAGCAACTGTGCAAGAACCTGGTGGCCATAAAAGCACAGCTGTGAATAGCAACGAAAACCTTCAAACAGACCATGAAATGGGAGATTCATTGTGTTCATTGCAGGATATAAAGGATACAAGGGGAAATACACACAATAACCGGTTTAAGAGCAAAGCCATAAAACTTTATTTATTTTGTAAAAGGCTCTGAACAATAGGCCCAATCCTACCACTACATCCTATAAGGTGTTCTATCAAATTTGTAGAATGTACTTGAAAGCATAATGGTCATAACAACAAGGACAATAAGCAGATATCTGGACAACCAATATAAACTTATTTCATGTGTGTTGTGTATGTATAATGTTTTCAATATTCCCCTTTTAGTAAAGCATATTCCTCAGTACTATAAAATTAGTGAAAAAACTGGGTATTAGACAGACAAGTGATAAGATTACATTATATGCCGGCGGACATACTTGCCTACTTTTGAAAAAGCGTTTCAGGGAGATTGTGAAAGTAACACCTATGAGCATGGCAGTAAAGTGGGTGTGTACTGCTACATCTGAGAGGGGTGTCAAACTTGATTTACATCCAAATGTAAATGAGCCCCAAAGCAGTTAGTAAGATCTACTTGATTATGAAAACACACTGATACTTTTCAGAAAATGCATGTAGCTATAGGGATCATTGTGCCTTATAACCAATTCAAGGAAATTATACTGATGATCCTATATATAGATCTCTGGAGCGGATTCAGAGCCGCTCGCTGGATGCGATCGCTTGCACGATGTGTATGCAAAATGCATGCCCAGTATTTCTTAGAGAGCGATCACACAGAGTATGCAGACACCCACCAGCCTGTCTTAAGATGCCCACTTGCGCACGTCATGTCCAGGAAGTGTATGCAACCATCGGTACATCGGGTAACATTGGATGCAATCGCAGCACTTGAGGTTGACCATACCCTGCCGCAAACAAGACAGGTGACGTGTACTATGATGCTGTCTTTTAATTATGCCCACCTCAAAAACGTCAATGAGATGCTCAGGCACGCCTGCGTTTGCACCTCCACTCCCCCGTTTTTAATGGCCTACCTAGGACTTCAGGACACTGTCCTATCCTATTCCTACTTACGAAATTGTACTTTTAGTGTTCACTACTCTGGATCTACCTCCTCTCCACTTTCTTTAGCTGCTGGAGTACCACAAGGTCCCCTGATTTTCTATATCACGTCTCCTGGAAAACTTATCAGCTCTTTGGAAATTCGGTATCATCTATATGCAGATGATACCCAAGTTTATCCATCTTTCCCTGATCTCTCATCTGTGTTGACCCGCATTACTGAATGTATTTCTGGCATTTATTATTGTAGGTCATCTTGCCATCTCAAAATCAATCTTTCAAAAACTGAGTTAATAATGTTTCCACAGGCCAATAGTAGTTACGGACCTGACATCTAATTGAATTGTGTGTATCTCGGGTGTTCGCATGAAGGCAAAGTGTGCGAATTTAAAGGCCCAGTCCGTACACAAGGTACGATATGAACAATAACGATATCAATCATATCGTTCATATTGTGCATTATTACGGTGCCTCCAACCCACCAACGACCTGCGATGCGCGGGCACATATGGACGATAAAGATATCATCTATCGACCGTGCATGCAGGCCAACCTGGTCGATATCAACCAGGCTACTATAGGGACCAGCAATTGTTGGTCGCGGGTGGCTGGCCGTCGTTGGTGGGTTGGTAGTGTGCTGGTTGAATGATATCGATCATCCAGCACTCCAGGAAGGTGCAGGTCGACCAGTCAGCGATATTGTTATCGCTGACTGATCGTAGTGAGTGAGTGAGTGAATAATGTTTCCACAGGCCAATAGTAGTTACTGAATAAACTCCTCAAACTCGCTGCCTAGGTGTCATCCTGCACTCTGAACTGTCCTTTGAGCCCCACATTCAATCAGTATCCAAACCATAAATCTAAAAATCATATGCAGCATATGTCCATATCTCACAAGACACTGCAAAAAGTAAAATTCATGCAATTATTATTTCCCATATTGATTATTGCAATACAGATGTGTCCTTGCTCATTTAGCCTCAATATGCCATGCAGCGTGATATGCCTGGGGCGAGTGAGCTGCCAGGTACTGTGCAACTCTGCTAGTGTCGGGCATCTTTTATTGCCTAAAAAATTGTGTCCAAATCGCAATGTGATGCAGCTAGGATGCACCAGGAGAGAGTGCTGATTAATTT
This sequence comes from Taudactylus pleione, assembly GCA_031769625.1. Classification (NCBI taxonomy): domain Eukaryota; kingdom Metazoa; phylum Chordata; class Amphibia; order Anura; family Myobatrachidae; genus Taudactylus; species Taudactylus pleione. The sequence goes on from JAUIMM010000085.1 coordinate 20,784,676, forward strand.
GAACATCTGTGTATATCTGTGTGCGACTGAGGGGGGTATTCAATTAGGCTGCAAAAAGTCGAACCCAGGTCAGACACAGTTTACACAGCACCATCGATCTGGGTTATTTTCAGGTCAGCACCGTTCACACTGACCCTGGGTCTGCCCTGCTAAACTTGTGAGGTCATAAAAAGTGGGAGGTCACTGCTCCACAACCACCAATCAGCTCATTTTAGGCGTGACCCAGGTCCTATAACCCGGGTTGCGCCATTTACACTGCACTATTACCCAGGTCCATCCTGGGTCCGACCCTGGTAGGTACCTGGGTTGGATTGCCAGGTCACTTGACCCGGGTTAATTTTCAGGGACCCTTTTACACTGAGCTGCGACCCGGGTAGACCCAGCAAAAACCCAGGTTTTTGCTCTGGGTATTAGGAGGAATTCAATTAGGTGCGAGTTTGGTCCTATAAGGCGAATTCATGGCAAATTCGCATTGCGAATTACATTTGTAATTCAACTCTATAGCATTTCTTTTTCAGAGTAAACTCGCCTGTTTTTTATTCGCACCCCCCCCCCCGAGCAGGTGAAAAGGTGGGGGAAAAAAAAATCTTTATTTCAAGGTAAAATGTAGGGGCTTGCTTCAGAACCCCTTTGAAACCTTGCTAATGACTAATTAGACATTTTGACGATTTCAATTAACTTAATTGGGCCAATAAATATGTAATTTTTGAGGTGAAAAAAAAATGGCCTCAAGTTACCCCAAATTAAGCTTTTTAGCTACATAATGCACCCCAAATTTAATGAAAGTATTTACTTCAATAAAAAATAAAACATTTGACATTTTTTTTTACAATTTTTAAAGTTGCCTCAAATTACCCCAAAATCATCTTTTTTTCAACTTTTTTTTTTTTTGCATTTTCCGTTTGTAATTAAACAAAATTCTACAGCTTTTTATATTGTTTAACTTTTTTAAAAATGTGCAAATCAGCCATTTTACATCTTTTAAATGGGTACAGAACTTTCCTTATGCCCACTTACAGTTTTCTATATGATACTGCTAATGAAATTGTCACTTTTTTTGTGGTCCTGCAAGGTCTCCCCACTTTTTTTATACTATTTTCCCTTTTTGGACAAAATTTGCATACTCTTGCTGCGGAGTAGTGCAAATTGGCATTTCTAATTGAATTGTGCATATCTCGGGTGCACGCATGAAGGCAAAGTGTGCAAATTTAAGGCGCAGTGTAAAGGGGGGTATCAACTTAGCGATTTAACCAAGCGATTGCACGATAACGACGTAGTTATTGTGCAATCGCTTGCAAATCGCGCATGCATCGGGCATGTTTTGGTTGGAAGCGACTAGCGATGCGCGTGCCCGCTGGTCGTATCCGACGTCGCCCATACATGCTAGTCAACCTGACGATCTCGTCAGGTTCAGCATGTGTGGGGATGAGGGATATGCCTGGACTGAACGCTCAGTCTAGGCACATCACTAGATATACAAACGAGAGCACGACAGCAATGTCGTAATCGTGCTCTCGTTTGTATATCTATAAGTGGCTACCCGCCTTAAGAATTTCATGCCTTTTGCAAACTCGCACTTAATTAAATTCCCCCGCTGCTCTGCTCAATCAGTTCTTATATCGTTTAACTGTTTTTTTTACCGAATGCAATATAAAATACTTCTAATTATGCATAAGGCCATCAACCAAACTGCACCTCTGTGCAAGATCGGCATCTCTCATCTACATTCATTACCTACTCACCTTCATAGTTACAGGACTTTTTTGGGCTGCACCCCTCCTGTGGAATGTCCTCCCTCGCTCATTAAGACTTTCTTCTAGTCTCCAAATTTTCACACATTCCCTAAAAACTCACCTCTTCAGACAAGCTCATTAAATTCCAGAACCAGCCAAATAACCCCTGTGGCAGTATCACCAGAGGTGGCGCTGGTGAGCAGCAGATTCTGTGTGGGGCAGGAGAGATCCGCCCACACAGAGAAGAAAAGGATTCTGGGAAGAGGTGTAAGGGCTGCCCAGTGAACTCAGTACAGGGAGGACTGAGGCAGACCAGTCAGACAGAGCTCACTGTGCTAGCAAGCCAGTGAGGGCCAGGAGGCCTGAGCCTAGACCTGTGAGATACAGGGAAGGCTATCCAACTCTGGGACTGAGCTATGGTACCTGCAAGGAAGCAGGCCAAACTGTGAGAGGCGGCAGCCAGCAAGCTAAGGAAGCTATGCCAGGCCAGGACGCCAGTGTCCAGTCCTGCATGTGGCAGGAAGGACCACCAATCTCAGAGACTGTGAGAGACTTTCATGCAGAGTAGCTGCTTCTATAGAGAGGGTTCAAGAAGTGAGCTAGTGTCCTAAGAAAGGGCTAGGCATTTATTATTTTCTGTTTGTTTCCTGATTATGCTGGAAGTAAAGCACCACGTTCATTTGTTTTACTGGAATGCCATGAGTGGAGTCTGATTCTGCACCTAATCACTGCACCACTGACACTAGTCTACCAAGCTAATTACCCCAAGTATCACACCTCCATAAGCGTTTCCAGTGAGAAGGTCGACAGTAACCATTTTGACACCACAATGTCGACATGGATCAAATTACCGATATGCACCAAGTCAACATGTACACAATTTCAACATCTGAACTGTTACCATGTCAAATGTCGACAGTCTAAAGATGCTGATGGTTAGGGTTAGGCTGCGGGGGTTGGGGGCCACGAGAAAAGGGGGCATGACTTTAAGACGCACCCCCTTTTCATCACTCTTGGGGGTGTGCCCAGCACTTACGGACATGCCAGGCTACCCTCAAGTTCTCCTGTGTCAGTGAAGAGATGCCAGACGCCTGCACCCGGGTCTATTCACCGACAGTGACCGCTGCACCGCTATTTTTCCCACCTGCGAGACACTGTGGCCCGCGGGTGGGGACAGCACCCGGCAGGTTGTTTTAGCTCCTGTCACTTTACAGGCCGTGGTTGAATAATGACAGTTAGGAGCCAATTGGTTGGTACTTTAGCTCTCTCCAAGACTTAGTACATCTCCCTTTTTTCTGTTATTACCCAGTCTGGTTATATTACTATTTTGTTCACAAATGTAAAGCGCAACGGAAAATGCAAGCACTATAAAAGTAAATGTTAACAAACAAGTAATCAGAAAAGAATAGTACAAACATACAGAGCATACAAGAGGCAAGTACAAGAATTTAAAGGTGGACATGGAAATATATACCATAGGTAAGGAGCAGCAAGGGAGAAGTCTTGAATGCAATAGTGGGATGTGACTACCAGTGGGGAGCCGAGGCACAGGTTATTGTCAGATTGGTAGAGAATGTGAAGTTATGTCTGTAAGAAGAGGGGAGTTACAGATTTTTGTCAGCGTGAGATAGAATGTGAGCCGAAGTCTGTGAGGAGAGGTGGGGAGGCACGGGTTGTTGTCAGATTGTGGGCGGGATGCATGACGCATCGCACTCAGGATGCGATGCATCCCGCCGATCTTCGCATGCTTGCCGGCGTTGGTAATGCCGGTATGCATGACGATCACTGCAAAGGACCGCTCTCTCAGTGAAGAGCGGCCTTTTGTGATGAAGGGACTTCCGGGTCTATGACCCAGAAGCCCCTCAGGTGTCCTTCTGCACATGCGCATAAGGACGCGTGCGCCACGGGGGGTTCTGGGTGGGATCCGATTGGATCCCTCTCCCAGCACTCTGTGGAAAGAAGCCCATAGGCTTCTATGGGTAACGCCATCAGGAAGATGGTCGTTACCCACCGCAACCAAGCCCCAGAGTGCATCGCATTCCGGGGCTTGGTGCACATGAGAAATGCGTTCAAACCGCATTTTCGGGTTTTGCCCGCATTTCTCACCATGCAGCATCTCGCCCTGGGGCGGGATGCACTATGCATCGCATTGCCAGTATGTACCTATATAATTGCAAAGGACAGCTCTTCCACTAAGAGCTGTCCTTTGCGATAGAGAGACTTCTGGGTCTATAACTCAGAAGTCCCTCTGGTGTCCGCTGCGCATTTTCAGAAAGATGCGCGCCGCAGGGCACACAGGGAGGGATCCGATTAGATTCCTCTCCGTGCAAGAGGCTTCTATTGGGTATCGCCATAAAAAGATGGAGTTACCCACTGGATCAAAGCTCCAGAAAGCATTGCATTCTGGAGCTTAGTACATAAGAGAAATACGGTCAAACCCCCGCATTTCTGCCCTTAGTACATCCCGCCCTGGGAGAGAATGTGAAGTGATACCTGTGAGGAGAGATAGGGAGACATGGGTTATTGTCAGATGCATCAAGCATGGCCATCCCTCCACTGATCGCAAGCATAGCAGCTTTTAATATTGTTGCATTCTTGTACAATTGAGAGTAAAATTGCAAACTAGCAGCTCTCCCAATAAGAGCTGACCGTTGTGATTTAAGAACTTCCAGTTTCTTGACCCGGGAGTCCTTCTGTGCATTCACGGCCATCAGCCAGCTCATTGTTCCCTGATCCCAGGGACACTGGGATCAGGGAACAATGCGGAGAGAAGCCCGGGTCCAATCTTTGGAAATTTTGGACCCAGGGTTTTTGGAGGTTTGACCGCATTTCTGCAGTTGATGCATCCCGCCCTGTTTGAGAATGTGAAGTGATCTCTGTGAGGTGGGGAGTAGAGTGGTTGAGGGTTTGGTTGGTGATGCTGAGGAGTATGGATTAGATTCTGTAGGGAATGGGGAGCCATTGTAGAGTTTGGAAGAGCAGACAGACAGAAGTGGAGTGTTTCTCTGGAAATTGTGCACAGTGGAATTATTACAACATTATAGTCCAAGTGACTTCCACTTCATGACCCCCCCCCCATCATTAAACTTTTAATCTTCTTCTCCTGAATTGCATCGCTGTTTAGCCCCACTTAACACAAATGAAAGTGAGGGGACATCAGAACTGTCTTGTGTGTTTGAAGGGTTTTATTGTGTTAAGAAATGTGTGTGTACTTTTACAGGGAGAATGAGTTGTGCACCCATAAATTGAAAAGGGGAACACCTTTGTCCCTTTTTAACAAGCACCAGCCTATTTAAACAATCCCAAACCACAAAACGAAATCAAATGCTGTCATTTAAATTAAAATTAGGCACAGTTGCGCACCAACGTATTTGGCAATAAATTCCCATTAGTCGGTCTAATTCCTACCACCACACAGTGCCCATTTTTTCATACCCACAAATACCACCTTCATAACATGTAAATCTATGTGCCAACCCATACAAAATGGTGTATTCAGGCGTTCACAATGGGTGATTTGGCACTTTTGGAAAGGAGCATGTCTGTTACCCAGAGCAACCAACCTAAAGGAGATGATTACACAGGAGATTAAGCAGAGTTGTATCTTCCATACTAAGCTCAGAAGTATCATGGTGTTTAACAAATATGTATAGATTTGGGACAAATATTTTTGCAGTTATGAAGGTTATGCCATAAAGGAAATCAGTCCAAAATGCTTTTAGTCAAAGTCTAACAGCTATAGCAACAATACCATCTGCAGACTAAAATAGGATTACTAACCGACGTGCTATAAGAGATGCACAACATACTTGTAAATATAAATTAAAATACACTTTACAATTAAGTTAAATTCCACAGGTAATTATATATCATGTAACCTAGAAAAGTAATTAATAGCTTAATTTTAGTAAGACATCACCCATTGCTAATATAGGCAAGTCTTATCAAGGCACAATTTGCATGTACTGTATAATCATTCTTTTATGTAGTTTCATTAATATTGCACACATGTGACTGCAGTATAGAAATCTATAGTGTTACAGGTACAGCAATTCTTCTGATCACTTTACAAAGAAAAAAATTGTCATTTTTAATTACATAAAGCAAACAGGCAAGATAAGGGTTACATTAAAAAGAGGTGAACAAACAGCAGAAGATTTACATAAAACACAGGGGGCGGGGAAACAGCACTCAAATAGATTACATATTTACACCTGGTTTCTTATCCTTTGCGCCTAGTACAGTTTGTGGATTTTAATATAAAGTACATTTTACCATTAGAAAATACAATTTAAAGTCAGTGACTCACATAAAATAGGAGTTATGGTATGTCATACCTTTGTTAACTCCTTTTCTTCGAGGTCCATGGGGTCCACAGCCATCACATTGGGGTTTATGGATTCATCCAGGCACTAAACAGTTAATCCAAGCTCTCAGCTCCCAGGATGCACTAGGTCCTCCCCCATATACCCCGCCCCTGGTCACAGGGCGTCAGTTTGTCACAAAGCCCACCAAGAGAAGGCAAAAAAGAGGTAAGAAGGAAGGACATATGTTCTCTAGACATTCTCTCACAACGAGGGAAACACTTAAGAGATACAACAAAACTACACATTAACACTAGGTGCGTTAGGGAGGGTGTCCTGTGGACCCCATGGACCTCGAAGAAAAGGAGTTAACATAGGTATGTCATACCATAACTCCTATTTTCTTCTTCGGGGTCCATGGGGTCCACAGCCATCACATTGGGGATATACCCAAGCAGTACCCCTAAGGGCGGGAACGCTCCTGTGTCTCAGAAGAAAGGAGGATCCTGCGCCCAAAGGAGGCATCCTGAGAGGCAAAGGTGTCAAATGAATAATATTTTATAAGTTGTGGACAGACGACCACGTGGCTGCCTTACACAATTGTTCCGCAGACGCGCCCCAGCGGGCTGCCCATGAAGGACCCACAGACCGCGTAGAGTGTGCCCTGATCGAGTCTAGGCACCCTACGACCCACCTGAGCATATGCCTGTGATATGGTCATACGAAGCCATCTTGCTAAAGTCTGCTTATTGGCTGGCCATCCCCGCTTATGGCAGCCATAAAGAACAAAAAGAGAATCAGACTTCCTCAACTTGCTGGTGCGCTCCACGTAAATATGTAAAGCACGCACAACATCCAGGGAAGCCTCACTTAAGGACAGCCCTGACACATGAAAAGCTGGGACCACAATTTCTTCGTTTATATGAAATCGTGACACCACCTTAGGGAGATATCCTGCTCGGGTCCGCAGCACCGCTCTATCCTGGTGGAAAACTAGAAAAGGAGAGCGAACTGACAAGGCTGCCAGGTCGGACACCCTACTAGCAGAAGCAATGGCCAAAAGAAAAATTGTTTTTGCTGTTAACCATTTGAGATCTACCGACTCCAATGGCTCAAAGGGGGAAGCCTGTAAAGCTTTAAGAACTAAAGACAGGTCCCATGGTGCTACAGGAGGAACAAACGGAGGCTGCACCCTCAAAACTCCCTGAAAAAAGGTTTTTACATCAGGCAACGAAGCAACCCTACGCTGGAACCAAACTCAAAGCGCAGAAGCCTGCACACTTAGGGAGGCAGACGAAGACCCCGCTCTAAACCTGACTGGAAAAAAGCGAGTACTCGGGAGATCCTAAACACACTAGGATTATATTTTCTCAGTTTACACCACTGAAAAAAAGCACGCCAAACCCTATAGTAAACCTGGGCCGAAGAAGGCTTTCGTGCCCTCATCATGGTCTTTATTACTGGCTCTGACAACCCTTTGGCTCTTAACACGGAGGCCTCAAGAGCCATGCCGTCGAAGCTAACCGAGGGAGATCCGGATACCAGCAGGGACCCTGTAGCAGCAGATCTTGCCTGAGAGGGTGGCCAAGGCGTGTCCACTGAGAGGTTTTGTAGATCGGTAAACCAATGGTGCCTGGGCCAAGCAGGGGCTATCAATATCACCATGGTGTCTTCTTGTTTGAGTTTTCTGACCACCCTGGGAAGAAGAGCTAGAGGCGGAAAAAGATACGCCAGCCCGAACTTCCACCTTACTGACAACGCATCTGTGAAGTCCACCCGTGGGTCCCT